>JAJLXP010000065.1:0-82946 GCA_030674255.1 Hansenula queroliae | reverse complement strand
TGATATTAAAGGGGGACCGAACCGTTGGATGTGGTATATATATCTAGAGGCAAGGTGAGCGGTGATACATAGATTTTTCTTTAGATAAGCATCAAAAGATCATTTAGCTTAAATACATGGTATTACCCTTTAAAAAAAAAAAAAAAAAAAAAAAAAAAAAAAAAAACTTGCCAACTATTTCAGGATTACCTGGTGAAAACGGCGCCTACATGATCAAAGGAGGCACTACGAAGAACTCAAGTGACCATTGTTCAATTGTTGAATACTCTCAATTTAATCACTGAAATTACACACTCCAGCACTTGTGCTACTAGATTGAAGGTTATAGAGACGATCAATTGCATTAAGAGATGAGTTTTAAAGGGTTTACCAAAGCTCTTAATAGAGTGAGTATGATAGAGGTGTGTTCCGATGGTTCAATGTATTAACAATTTTGGATTCTATTTAGGCTCCACAAACGTTCAGACAGAAGTTTAATATGGGTACCACCACTTCCGATGCTGTCTATGAAGATGCTGAAAGAAGATTCAAGGAAATTGAAACTGAAACCAAGAAATTGAGTGAAGAATCCAAAAAGTATTTCACCGCTGTTAACGGTATGTTGACACATCAAATTGGTTTTTCTAAAGCTATGGAGGAAATTTTCAAACCAATTAGTGGTAAATTATCTGATCCAAACTCTACTGTGCCAGAGGATAACCCAGATGGTATTGAAGCCTCGGAACAATACCGTGCTACTGTTGCCGAACTACAAGCAACTTTGAAACCTGATTTAGAATTGATCGATACCAAAATTGTTAAACCTGCCCAAGAATTATTGAAAGTTATTCAATCGATTAGAAAAATGGCATTGAAAAGATCTCATAAATTATTGGATCTTGATAGACATAAAAACACTTATGAAAAATATGAAAAGAAGAAGGAAAGAACTGCTAAGGATGAAGAAAAAATGTATAAATCCGAGGCTGATGTTCAAATTGCCCAAGAAGAATATGATTATTATAACAACATGCTGAAGGAGGAGTTACCAATCTTGTTCCAATTGGAAGCTCAATTTGTCCAACCATTATTCGTTTCATTGTATTTCATGCAATTAAACATTTTCTACACATTATACAACAGATTCGAAGACATGAAGATCCCATATTTCGATTTAAACTCTGATATCGAGGAGGCTTTCAATGCTAAGAGAGGTGATATTGAGGAAAGAGTCGCCAGTATCGGTATAACACATTTCAAAGTTGGTCACGCTAGAGCTAAATTAGAAATGACCAAACGTCGTTACGGTAAGGCTGATGAAGCCGGTGTTGCAGGTGCTACTTCACCAACTAGTCCATATGGCAATGCAGCAGCTCCAGCTTATACACCACCTGCCACTGGGTACGGTGCAGCACCAGGTGTTGCTGGCGTTGCTACCACTGCACAGGGTTATCCTGATGAGAAGGCCCAATATGCTGCTCAATACGGTGCTCCAGGTGCTGTGCAGTCACCAGTTTATGGTCAACCTGCTACTCCACAATCATATGGTACTCCAACTACTCAATATTCGAGTCCATTAGCAGCTCAAGCCGCTGCTGGAGTGCCGCCAGCTTATGGTGCTCCACCAGCAGCAGCAGCAGCTCCAGCGGCAGAGACATGTACTGCTCTATATGACTATGCTGCTCAAGCTGAAGGTGATTTATCATTCGCTGCCGGGTCTGTTATTACAATTGTGCAAAGAACAGCCGATGCCAATGGTTGGTGGACTGGGTCCTTGAACGGTGTTACTGGTGTTTTCCCAGGGAACTATGTTCAATTAAATTGATCTACACAACCACTGTTGCTATGGTCAAACCTTCCTTCTATCTTTTTCTCTACTTTTGTATAGTGTATATCTTAATGATTAATTAATTTTTGTGGATGCCAGTAAATTCGCAATTCTTCAAGAGCTACGGTCGGTACCAAAAACTGTTTTGAGTTTAGTCATTATAATCATATTTGACACATTAATCATTACGCAATTTGCACCCCAGACTCTACTTTTAGGCTCTTTTATAGAGTATACCTATGTGCTGGTTTCTGTTAGATAACATGGTTGATCTCCTAGCCGTCTATTATTAGGACCACGCCCAGTATATGGATTAGGAAAGACCACTTACCAGATTAGGAACAGGAACAGCTGGTATATATGCCAGGGAAAAGGCTTGAGTTATTGGCACAAAGGCTTACACGGTGGCTTACAAAGGGATATTTAGCACTACCATTAGTCAATTCATCGTTAATTACGCATAATAATTCCGTTAGTGCAGGGCTGTCTGTTCCTTGCCTGGAGGCTCTGGTGCTATTTAAAACCTGCGCTATAAATAATCCAGCACTGTGCATCTCGGATCGGCCAGCTTAGACGCCCGTGTAGAGGACTGTACATCGGGCGGGCTTGCTGGGCGGACGACTAGGCAGACGACTAGGCAGGAAGTTGGAAAGCTAGGCAGGATGCCCCTACCAGCTGGACAGAAGATCTAGACCTTTTGGAACCTTGTGCCAGAGGGCCAGCAATCCACTTCTGCTCCATTTGATTTGATATTTGATTTACAAGCGGCTAAAACCAACAAGTTCTTCACACTTCAACAGAGACTCAAGCTGCCCAAAGTCCTGCTGAACATCACCACAGACAACAATCGTCAGATTCTCACAGCCGTATTGGGTCGGACTTGCAAATAAAAGTGAAACAGCAGTGCCGATTTGATTACGTTTATATTATTACGAAAAATATAAACATCATCACCATCTTTCTCTTCCTTTCCAGACCAAAAAAAAAGTGAATGCTAAACTATCACAAACGCTGAAATCAACCAGGCCTTACAAATTGCAGTACTGAGGCCCTATAACTAGCATTAAAACACGAAGCGCCCTATTCAATTCAAACATATCTCGCGTTTTCCAGCCTATTCACAAAGCCTCATTAGCTAAACTACGTGTGTCTTTTTAACGCGATTCCGTTAAGCACTGATCAAGAAGGGCTTCTCAAACATCTTACACAAGCTCATTGGAATCAGGAAAGAAGACAGGAGTATCCGCAATGTCCTCTTCCACTGAAACTTCACCTAACAGAGGGATTTCCAACTGGTGGAAACAGGCGTTCAAGAAGAACCTCTCAAATGATTCGTTTGCAAGTGTTCATTCTCCGCCTTCAAATACAAACACTATAGACGATGTGCTGATCCAAAGAAGAGCTAGCGACCAACTGGCAATGTCGTCATCGCCACCAATGGCTAAGCTGACTAGACCAACTTTACATTTCAAATCAAAATCATCTAATTCGGTCCGTCAGATTTCTAACAACAGCGGCAACTACAATAACAACAATCAATACACTAATAACGAACAATTGATTAGACAACAGCGTGATAGTTTCATTGCATCACAAAATGAGCAGAAATTTGGTTTCGGAAATCAAGTGTTTGGTGTGCCGCTGGAAGATTCTATCAACGTTGCTGAAAGTTTGATCTCTGTTCCAAGTGACTCCCCAGATGATTTCATCCATTATGGCCGTATCCCATTGTTAGTAGGGAAATGTGGCTCTTATCTCAAGGAGAATGGATTAAAAGTTGAAGGTATTTTCAGAGTCGCTGGTGCTTCAAGAAGAGTTAAAGAATTACAATATATTTTCAGTACGCCACCTGAATATGGAAGAAAATTGAAATGGGAAGGTTATACTGTTCATGATGCCGCCTCACTAATAAGACGTTATTTGAATAGTTTACCTGAACCTTTGGTTCCATTGGAACTCTATAACGAATTTAGGGAACCTGTTAAATCAAGACCAAGAATCTTGAAACACATAAAAACAAGAAACGATTCTGTGGAGAAAAGAGTGAGGATGAAGCAGCAACAGCAACAGCAGCAACAGCAACAACAGACAGAAGAACCTAAGGAGAAAGATGATAGTGAGCTTACAGCGGAAGAATTGGAGTTGAAGAAGCAAAAAGCTCTTAGAAAGCAGAAAAAAATTGCCAAAGATCTACGAAATGCTTTGAAAGAGTACAGACTACTTATTGATAAATTGCCACATGCTCAAAGACAATTGTTGTTCTACCTTTTGGATGTCCTCTCGATGTTTGCAGATAATTCTAATCACAATTTAATGCCTGCAAGAAATTTGGCGGCAATCTTTCAACCATCTATCCTTTCACATCCTGATCATGATTTAACCCCAGAAGAATATGCTCTATCGCAAGCAGTGGTGGAATTATTAATTGAATATTCCAAAAGGTTGTTACCAGATGTTCGTAAATCCAATGCTGATAATGCTTCAACTTTTACAAAATCAATCCCAAACAGTTTACACAATTCCTCCACGAATTTGCTTAACATGACATCTGCCAGTAATGGTCATGGGGCTCACCAGGGGAATGGTCTTACAGCTGGGAATCGTCCCTATTCGCGTTCATTATCATATGCTAATGGTGTGCCTGATGGTATCAATCCTAAAAATTATAGTGAATCAGTCACTTCAACTGGGTTAACTAAGAATAGAACTCGGTCAGAATCAAACTTGGCTGAGAATGCTAGTGAAAGGGGTGATCATGATCATGATGATTCTTCAGATGATGAGTTGTACCACCCAGCCCAGTCACACATGCCAGGTGAAGTGGAACAAGTTCAACAACAACCCAAGATACAAATCGAAGAAACATCTTCGTTAACACAAGATGATAATGCCAATTCAAACTCAAACTCAAACTCAACCCCAATCCCAATACCCAATACTCAAAAACAACACTCTGAACATTCAAAGATAAAATCCATTTCTCCACCATCATTCCATATCCCACATTTACCAAGACCAAGACCACTGTCAATGTTTGCCGGTGGTAGTGGCAGTACACATTCGAATTCATCAGTTGAAGATTTCAGCACGGATCGAGAAAGGGAATCTCGTTGGAACAAAATAAAAACACCAGGTAGTACGAATGGTGATGACTACCTAAGTGTGGGGAAAAAGGATCCATGGTACAAGAGACTGAGAAGTACATCGCGTTCTAAGAATGATAAAGATTAAAAAAACAATTACTCTCACTTTTCTAACTCAGTTCATTCGCTTGATTTATTGATTTTAGTGTACATTTTTTCCTGTTGTGTGCGCATGCTATGAGCATGTGTTATGTGTTTTTTTATATATAGTGTATCAAGCAATGTTTTATATACACGTTGGACAATCTGTTTTTTTTTTAAGTCACCCACCCTAGTAGACATGCCTCAACTTTTTAAACTTTTTGTTTCTTTGCCTCTGGTTCACCATCACCATTCAATTTTCTCTTTGGTTCTTCAACAACTTCAGGTTCGATGATAATTAAATCATCTTCATCATCACCATCTACAGCGGTGACAACTTCCAATTCATCCAATCCATCATCACCTTCCTCTGCATCCTCTTCCTGGGTTTCCTCCACTGGGACTGGCTTGTTTGGGATTTCTAAATCAGGTAGCTCAATCTTACCGTCTTTATTCAATTCAACGTAAAAATCGACAGATTTCTTAACATCAGTTTCATCAGTAACACTCAAGTGTTCACCGTATTTGATCCCCATATCAATCAATTTTTTATCCTTATTGTCATCAAAATCAATATCATAAAGTAATTTACTACCCAAACTTAGGGCAATCTCCTCATCATACCCATATTTAGCAATAAGAGCATCGATCAAATCCTGGATGGTTAATTTTTCATTATCAAGTGATAGGATCCCTCTTGGAATGGAACAACTTGCACAATTTGGGTTTTGTGGTGATAGGAAAGATGGTGAAACGAATTTGTTTGTGGTACCGACAGCGGTGAACACTGAACGTGTTTGATCAATTTGGTCCTGTGTTGAAGAGGTATGGAATAGTTTTAATGATAAAAGAGAGGAAAACCCGGCGATGATGGCGTTTGTAGTGGCAATTGCTGGAATGATGTTACCAGCGATGGATTTGATATCAAATTTGGATTTGATAGGGATGCCAAATATGTGGGAACGGATGTTGGCTGCGGCGACAACGAATTCTAGGGTGTCTTCATCATCTTTATCAAATTCAATTTCAGGTTCATTTGCAAGACGTGCTTGTAGCTTTTTGGTAGCGTCAACGAATACTTTTAGATTTTGTTCAATTGACCAAGTATGTTGTCCTGTACCAAGACTTTCAATTGTCACGGACTCATGATCTAAATCTTGAGATAGAGGGATTGGAGGTGTTCTTGATTTCCAAAGTGTTGTGATTTTCAATAATTTTTCAATATCTTTGATGAAAACCTTTTCAATGACTTTATTAACGAAATCATCTGATTTAATTGAATTTTTCAATTCCATCAATTCGTTATTTTCATTGATCAAATTATTGATTTCTTCTTTATTATCGGTACCCAATTCAGCATCTGAGGCGGTTTCAGGGTTTAAAGGCGATGATACATCATCTTCACCAAATAAAGAACTGAATAGGAAACTTTTCGCCCAATGGATACAATGGACAGGTTGAGATGGCGTGGATCTTATTGTACAGACTGGGAAAGTCTTTGGAGTTTCTCTATGCATACAGTCATAACATTCGGTCTTATTTGGGAAAGTTGGTTGGACTTGACCTTGAACACCCGTGGTACCTGTTTCCAAGATTCTCTTGTTTAGGAATAGACCAATTTTGTTGATGTAAGATCTTGCAGCGATGTTATCCAACGCATTAAAGATGATCTCAAATTGCTTGAACCAGGATAGGGGAAACAAATCAGTTTCATAGATAGATGCTTGGTATGGAATCAATTTGGTTTTGAAGAAATTGAACTGTTCCACCGCGTTCACAGCGGTTGATGCCTTTGGCATTTTGATGTCTTTATGACGGAACAAGAATTGTCTGTTCAAGTTACTCAAGTCAATGGTATCCAAATCAACAACATGGACTTCACCATAACCAAGCAAGATCAAATCTTTCAACAGTTCACAACCGATACCACCAGCTCCGACAAGTAGTACTTTTGACTAGCGTATCATTTTGTTAGTATCAATCCGCCAACTATTAACAGACTTCAACATACATTATGGATCTCTTGGAACTTTTCAGCGCCTAGCACTTTCTCGAGTCCTGCTTTTCTGCTCATGATTCCTGTTCTTGTTCTGGACTGTCTCTACCTCGTATAGCCTTTCTAATATTTTTACTAGTAACTGATAAACTGTAGTACGCCAATAAACATTACTGCTACAATTCACAGATTCAATTCGCGAAACTTTCATGTTTTATAGTCACGTGTCTATCCACGTGATAGGTTCATTACATAATCAAAATTTACCATTATCGCGAATTCGTTCTGCAACTTAAAATTTCCCCCGTCTGCCATTTCCACGCGGTTCACGAAATTTCGGTCCCGATTTTGAACATGAAGCTGTGATTTTTAAAGCGCATTGACGGTAAATCAATTACAAGATCTTTGGCCAAAAACAAATTCAATTCACCTTCTTCTTTCAACCCAATCGAATTCCCTTTGATCCATTCCCCATATCTTCATCATATCACACAGACATATATACCGGTTATAATGTTGTCCTCCAGATTATTTGCCAGAAACTTTACCCAAGGTTTCGCTAGAAGAGCTTACTCCACTCAAGTTGCCAAATTCAATGGTGTTAAAAACGCCAATGGTAACTACACCGTTTCATTCATCGAAGGTGATGGTATCGGTGTCGAGATCTCCAAGGCTGTTAAACAAATCTACGCTGCTGCTAAGATCCCAATTGAATGGGAATCCTGTGATGTCACTCCAATCTTGGTCAATGGTCAAACCACTATCCCACAAGCCGCTGTTGAATCTATTAACAAGAATTTGGTCGCTTTGAAAGGTCCATTAGCTACACCAGTCGGTAAAGGTCACAAATCCTTAAACTTGACATTGAGAAAGACTTTCTCCCTTTTCGCCAATGTCAGACCAGCTAAGTCCATTGATGGTTACCCAACTCCTTATGATGATGTTGATACCGTCTTGATCAGAGAAAACACCGAAGGTGAATACTCTGGTATCGAACACACCGTTGTCCCAGGTGTTGTTCAATCCATTAAATTGATCACTAAAGAGGCTTCTGAACGTTGTATCAAATACGCTTTCGAATATGCTAGATCCATTGGTAAACCTCGTGTTCTTGTTGTTCACAAGGCCACTGTTATGAGATTATCTGATGGTTTATTCGTTGACACTGCTAAGGAAGTCGCTAAGCAATTCCCAGATGTCGAATTAGATTTCGAAATCATTGATAACACTTCATTGAAATTAGTCACTGACCCATCAAAATACTCTAACGTCGTTATGGTTATGCCAAACTTGTACGGTGATATCATGTCTGATCTTGCCTCCGGTTTAATCGGTGGGTTGGGTCTAACCCCATCCGGTAACATGGGTGATAAAGTTTCCATCTTTGAAGCTGTCCACGGTACAGCTCCAGATATTGCTGGTCAAAACAAAGCTAACCCAACTGCCCTATTGTTAAGTTCCGTCATGATGTTGCAACACATGGGTTTGGAAGAATACGGTAAGAAATTACACAAGGCCGTCCTAAAGACCATTGCCTCTGGTCCAGAAAACAGAACTGGTGATTTGAAAGGTTCTGCTTCTTGTTCCCACTTCACTGAACAAGTTATCAAGAACTTGGAATAAGATTTCAATAACAATCCTCCCTTTTCTCTTTCCTTGATATGATACAGTACGATTAATATGTTTTAAAAAAAATTGGATAGAACTTTTTTTACATCAAAAAGAATATACATGTGCAAGAAATGTGTAATGAAGATTTTACATCGTTTAGTAGGCCTGGATATACGATCTTAGTACTCGTACACATGTTATGAGCTCAAAGAACCTAAAATTTACAATTTCAACTCATGATATATAGGATATCAAGACTGTGAACGTACGTATCGTCAAGCCTGAGCCTCACAGTTTCACTACTTTGTAAGAATGAGTTGGACATTGGCTATATTCAACTGAATATCAAAGTCATGTCCATAGACGTATATCGGATTCTAGTCCCTAGTCCAATGTCTATGGTCTAGTCTCCAAGCTTGCAGACTAGTACTCGACTAGGAGGCAAGACTAGGCCCTTCCCACGAGAATGTAAACTTCAATTACATCTAATCATCTCAGTAGATAAACATGAGTAATATAGACCCATAGCACAGAGAAAATTACAATATGTCAGATTATTCTCACTGTACTCTTTGACCATAAAAGAATGAGTTTGCTCCACACCTAGACGAGCTTTGTCTATTCTCTTCCAAAATTTCAGTATAAGAGAACAAACAAGTTAAAGCATAACAAACTACAATGAAGATCACATCATCGATATTCACAGCCATTGCAACCATTGCAGTATCTGTCGGTGCATTAAGTGTTACTATCGTTGACTCTACCACTCAACTAACCGGTCCTTTGGAGACTTTGGCACCTTTAGAGAATTCAGATATTGAACCAATATTTGGTGTTGATTCATCTGAAATTGAATCATCTTTTAATTCACAAGAACCACATCAATTCTCACCAGGTTTCAACTTGGATAACTTCCCAGCGTTGAAACAGTACGCGAATAGCTCGCCTTCTGATTTGGAAGTGGGGATATTGACCAAAGAAGAATATTTGGGACTCATGAATAGAGTTGCTGCTAGTGTGAAAGAGGAGTATAATTTGACTTTGATTTTGGAACCTGACCAAGCTGACCAAGATGATCTAATTGATGCACAGGGTCTTTTTGACGATACTGGAAGACTTAAATGGTGGGCCAGATTTTATTGGAAATGGGGTAATTTACCAATTGCCATTGTGTTTTTACCAGAGTTGGTTGTTACTGAATTAATTATAGAAGTCAAGAGAAGAGTCATTGATGATAAGACGCGTACACCAGCAGAGATCACATATGATGTCTTTAGGGATTTTGCTGCCGTATTGTGGAGTCCAAGGGAAAGGGAATTTTATTATGAAGATTACTATAAAAGGTTCATCTACTATTTTGTCATATACAACATTGTCACTAGAGATGATTTCACCATTAGAGAGAAGACCAATCTTTTAGCATTCCATTTCAACCCTAGAATATCTGGTCTTGAAGAAGTGTTGTTTGATGGTAAGGACCCATTTACAAAGGGAGTACTTGATGCTCTAGATAGAATCAAAGAGGATGCTTTAAAGGATAGAAAAGAGATTGATAGGGAGAGAGAAGAAGCTAAGAAGAACAAAGGTGGCACTAGAAAGAAATTCATTGATCAAGTTAAAAAGAAGTTGAAGGTTGAGAGTATTGAAATTGTTGACGAGTCTGAACAATCTGCACAACCTACTGAGACTTTTGAAGATTTCCTTAATTTGGCCTCTGTTGATGAGACTGAAACTTTTGAAGATTTCCTTAGATTGGCCTCTGCTAATGAGACTGAAACTTTTGAAGATTTCCTTAGATTGGTCTCTGCCTAATGATGAAGAATAGCTGTAGCTCAAATTTTTATAGCCTATAGTTATAATCAACAGGATATACAATTTTTTTAATATGTAGTGTAGTCGAAAGATCTGTTCAAGTACTATATATATATCTACAATTGATACATTGTCTTTGATGGAAAAAAGATTGAGAACATTAATATTATAGTTTCTGGCCTCTCAATGGAATTTGACAGACATAACACAAGTTTCTCTAATTGTATCATAGATATGTTGATGTATATGCTGTCCATTAAGAGTATAGTTTATCATTTTGAAGCAGCGGAAAAAAGCACAGTAATGTGCCCTTATACGCTTCTTGCAACGTCCAATTTGCTAATACACAGGGGCGGATCTCCGTACAAAGCAGAATGTTCTGGGGCGATTAACAAGCACAAAAGTGTTTGTAGTTTTTAAGTAATTACAACCTGATAATTATTAAACACTTTGACTTTATGATGTTTTTGTTTTTTATTTCCAGTACAGAGTCATTTTCGGGCATCGCTCGTAACGGAGAAGTAAATTGATAAAGATTGCATTTACCACTAACTATTACTATACTGATGATACTAATAATACCATACCTACAATAAGACAAAAGAGACCACCACAATGACCAGCCAAAGAATCACAGTACTCATATCCGGAAGCGGGTCCAACTTACAAGCCATCATCGATGCCGTTGCGAACAAGGAGTTGAACGCGGAAATCAACCAAGTCATTTCCTCTTCACCAGATGCCTATGGCTTAACCAGAGCTGAGAAAGCCTCGGTGCCAACATTGGTGCACTCATTACAAAGCTACTACAAAGACTTACCAAAAGGTGATCGTCCAATTGCTAGAAAACAGTTCAATAAAGACCTTGCTAACTTGATTATATATGGTTCGAAAGACGGTGAACCTGCTGCGGATTACCATAGACCAGATTTGGTTGTATGTGCCGGATGGATGCTTATCCTTGCGCCAAATTTCCTAACTATGCTTGAGGACGAAGGTATTTCAATCATCAATTTACACCCGGCATTACCAGGTGCTTTCGAAGGGACACACGCTATAGATCGTGCCTGGAAGGCTGCCCAAGATGGTGAGATTACGAAAGGTGGTGTTATGATTCATTATGTTATCCAAGAAGTGGATATGGGTGAGCCTTTGATCGTTAAAGAGATTGAGATCCGCAAGGGGATTAGTTTGGAGGAGTATGAAGAGCAAGTGCACAAGGTGGAGCATGTGGCTATTGTGGAGGGAACTATCAAGGCGTTGTCCATTTTGAAGGAGTCCAAGAAGGAAGAAGATAAATAGATGTAACTACATGGTATCAATTCAATTCATTTCATTTTACGTTTTTTTTCTAGTGTACATCAATATATGTCTGATTAATTCTCAGGAGCTGGATCAACTTCCATTTCATCACCCCCACCAACGACAATTTCCTCCGAGACTTCAACCAAATTATATATGGATTCTTTCAAAATAGCAGTAGTGCCTCTAGGATACTTATAACTTCTCTCCTTTTGCGCTCTAACGTTTGGTGTCAAGTAGTTTCTCAACAATTGAGCATCTTTACCAACTTCCATCACACATACATCGACATTGGAACCTGAACCCAAATCATTCCAAATACCAGCTTCGATGGCATCAGCTGCCAGTTTGATAGCTTCGTCCTTGGTGAGGTCCTTATGCCATTTACTTTCCAAAACGGCCATGGCGGCAAGAGAACCGGACCCTAAAGTTTGGTATGGATTTTTATCAGTGGACCCATGGGCTTGTACACTGAACAAATGAGCACCAGTTGGATCAACACCTGCAACAATCAAATAAGCACCCAAGTGGCCCTGGTATTTGAACAAGTGTTGTTTCAATTGTGTTAACGCGGTAACGACTCTTGGTTCACGACCAGTGGACAAAGAGTGTAGTTCCAAATTACTAGCAATCAATTGAGTAACCATCTCAGTATCAGCAGCGGTACCAGCACCGGCACACCATATCCTTGGAGCCAATCTATGCAATTTTTCACAATTCTTATCAGCAACGATATCCCCAGAGGTGGCTCTAGTATCAGCAGCTATAACAACGCCACCTTCAAAAGTGACACCGACGATTGTAGTCCCTGTGGAGGTGGCTTTTGGGGCGCTGTACCCGCTAGCCGCTAGGAATTGGTTTCTTTGGTGATTGTCGAAGCTTAGACCGGCCATTGTTGTGTTGTGGATTCTGGAGTTGAAGTTGTTTTAAAGTGGTTGAAATGGAGCCATTTATATAATGCAATATGAGAATAAGCAAAGGCTGGGAAATATTGCAGAACGGATTCGCGGAAAATTATAAAAAAAATCTGCCATTGTAGTCAGTGCCACTAACAACACAGCGTTTAACCGCCAAATGGGCCCTTCATAGAGATCAAATAATATTAGCTGGTTATCCAGTACATTATTCAAGCCAAACAGACACAGACAGATGGACGCACACTCTTACACAGCGCCATCCAGAGTGAAGGCTCTGCTGGTGCCACTGGGGAACGTCTCGGAGGCCAAGTTCAAAGCGTATGCTCAACAGATCATGTCCATATTCGAAGTGAGATTGGTGGACGTGACACCAACGGAAAACTCATTGTTCAACCCATTGGGGTTCCCACAGGGGAGAGTGATCTATGATTTCCAATTATCGCTGAATGACCAAGAATCTATCTTCCTACACGACTTCGAACCCTTCAGGAAAACATTTGTCGTTATTGGGATTACAGATTCTCAAGAGATCCAAGAATCAGATTTGGTAAATTTGTCGAAAACTTATAAATCCTCGATAACACATTCCATTGTGGTATTTGGACAGAATGACCAGCAACAACAAAGCGGGAACATCTTCCGTCTCTCACAAACAAACAACATCGAAACCGTGTTATGTGACATAACAGGTATTTTCCTAAATGACCTTGCTTCATACTTATCATCTTTCCAACATATCACACTAAGGTCACCAGGTACCATTGGTAGAAATGACCGGATAAAATCAATGGAAATAAAGAGAAACAAGAGAATCAGTTCAGGTTCTGCAATCTCATTATCATTAACAGACCCTTCCAACCCAAAATTATCACTAAGTTCATCCGCGGAGCGTCGACAATCAAAGATTAGGGGAAGACAACTCAAGATATTGGGGAACTTGTACCTCCTAGCAGGGAAATACAATAATGCATTAAAAGAGTTTAACGATGCAGTGCCATTACTAAGGTCAAGTAATGATTACCTTTGGTTAGGTTCTACATTGGAAAGTATTGGTGTTTGTCTAGTGATGTTAACATTCCTAGGTGTCCCATATCAGATGCCATCATCATTGAACGCTATAATAACTTCCTCGACAACGGCAGCTGGATTATTAGCTTCAACGACACCTTCGTCAACTCCACAATCCACACCAAGAAGTTCACTAGCTATTAATGGTAGTGTCAGTACCACCGCAGTAGCAGCATCGGGAGCTGGGACTGGAGCACCAATAAGTCGAACTGTGTCTACAGATATCTCCCGTTTCACCACTTGTGAACTAATCAATTTGATCTCTTTGAAAGTGATCCAATATTATGAATTATCTCGAAATGATCATGAAGATTATGTCCCACAATTGGTATATTGTGAATCTATACTAAGATACATCAAGTTCATGTGTGTTGTCAACTTGGGCGGTGGATTTAATCAAGTGAGCATTGATCATATCGTCAGAGGAAAATTGATCAAACCGAATTTCAATAATGTCGTTTTCGAAAAAATGGATATCTTGAAAATTGTGAACAAGTTGATGACTATGCAGTTCAAAGATATGGATATCCTATCACAGGCCAGGATATACACAACATTGGCATCGATATACGGAGACTTAAACATGTTACGGAAAAGAAGTTTTATCATTAGAACTTTGTTTGTCAGTTTGATACCTGAATTATCAATACCACAAGATGATACCAGCAAGTCTATACAGGGGAAATATCAAGTCTCGGACCTTTTGGATACAATTCTCTCAATTTATGGGATTGGAAGATCACCAGAATCACAACTAAATGATATCTTTGCCACAAGATGGGTTCAATTACAAAAATCCGTTATCCAACTATGCACTATAATATGCACTAAGCTAGGGGATCATGAACGCGCTGTACAGTTTAAATCCCTGTTATTGACAAGGTTTGTGGATTCATTGACGGATAATGAACAAAACCATCTGATGAATGAAATCTCGGCAATATCCAGGGAAATGGATGTCCAAATAAATTATTTTGATCCCTTTATTTTGAGAAATGTTGAGATTCTACAGCCGAATAATCCACCGAAAAGACATAAATCAAACACAACCGGTGGTGGCCCAGGTATCACCACGGCAGATCCATTCTTATACAATCCATATTCAACAACCCCATCAACAGAAGATGAGATCTTTTTAGTGCAAGATGAATTTGTCGAGTTCCAGATCCAAGTACAAAACCCATTTGCATTCCCATTGACCATTAATGATATTCAGATTGATTCGTTTGAGATTTTCAAGAGTTTCCAACAGGTACCACCAAAGAGTATGACCACATTGAACGTATTGGCTAAACCTTCAAAATCTGGGAACTTGAAAGTCTCGACTGTAGGGTTGAAAGTGCTTGATTGTCAATTACAAAATTTTAAGATCGCTTCGGGTCTGAAGGCGGAACCTGTCGCAAAGTTGAAAAATCAAGGTTCGTTCAAGACAGAGATTTTAACAACTTTCCAGAATAATTTGGTCACTAATCAGATTGAAACCGTGGTGGATACGATTGATCTAGAGTATAATGTCGTTCCTGCACAACCAAACATCCAAGTGTTATCCTCTCCGGACCACTTGATGCTCCTGGAAGGTGGATTGGAAAAATTCCAATTGAAAATCAAGAATAATTCATCTATTGTGGCAAACCATCTTGAATTCTCAGTTTGGGATTCTACAATCGAACCACTGAAGAAAGTTTTGGGTAACAAAGGGTTACCAGCTAATGAAGTCTATGAGATTGAATATTTCCTTTTCAAAAACCCATTAACCATTTTGACCCCAGTGACTGAACTACAACCTTTCGAGGAGAAAGTTATCGAAGTGGAAATAAGTGGTAAAAGAGGGATGACCCAAGCCAATTTAATCTTGGATTATGGACATAAGCTTGATGAAGAAGTTTTCACTAGAAGAGTCGAGATACCTGTGAAGGTAATGGTTAATCCAAGTACTGATTTGGCAGGGTGTGATATTTTACCATTGGCACAAAGAATTGACACTCAACAAGTGAGTACTGATGACGAGGTTTGGCAGTATATTAATAGACACCAAGATTCAAATGTTTCTGATTTTGCGTTGTTCTTATTGGATTTGAGAAACGTTTGGAATAAGTCTTTGAAAATCACTATTGAATATGGCGACTTCCAAACAACTCAATCCATTGTCCCATTGGAGACCAAGAGAATATTGATACCTATCAAGCGAATCACATTGGATGATGATCAATTGGACCAAGTGCCAAATTTGTCGAATAAACAATACATACTTCCAAAGATCTCAAAGTCAGAAGACCAATTCATCAAAGAAGCGTTCTGGTATAGAGAGGAAATCTTGAAGAAACTGAAAGGGACATGGTTTATTGGTGATGTGAAAGGTTCTGTGGAGATGAGAGGTGTTCGATTATCTCAAAAAATGTTGAATGTTTTGAAAACTGATAAGTTACAAATTGAGGTTGCAATTGAGGAGGAATTTACCAAAAGAGGATTACACCATCTGGTTCCAACGGATCAATTTTTCACAGTGAACGTCAAGATTTCTAATAAGACATCGAGACCTGTTAAGGGTATCTTGAGAAATGTTCCAATGGCATCGAATCTGACCTCAATAGATAGAAGGTTACTGTTCAATGGTGTGCTACAACAACCGATGTCACAGGAGATTGCACCAGGAGGTACAATGGAGTATAGCATGGGGGTGATAATATTGGAAAAAGGTGAGTATGAATGGGGTGCGCTAGTGGATGAGATAGATGGTGAGAAGACACATATGGCAAGAGACCCATTGAAACTTATTTGCATATAGAAAAATTAAGATAAAGACAAAGAACTCAGAGTACATTGATTTACAGAGACTTTAAGATTGCAGTTAAAATGGTGACGAACCAGGTTCGAATGGCATTTATATAAAATATTACGTAATCACATTTTTTACCCGACTGGGATTTTGACTTGCGCGAATGTGTTCTGTAGAATCTCCGATTTTTCAATATTTTTCGAATTATAATGGTACTTGATTCAAAGGTAAAGATTGCAAATTTCAAGACTCATAAATTTTAATCTACATCAACCACATAGTATACAAGATGGGTGTCAGAACTGCTAAATGGGGTGGTAAATCAGGTACTTTGCCTGTTGTACGTCAGATCTTCAAACAACCAATCAAACCAGTGGAAAGAACTGTTGAGAAAAACACAGGTTATGCTCCAAATATTAAACAACCAAAAGGTTCCCGTCGTGAACCAAAAATGCCAGCTGTTTTCACTGTAAGTGATCGTATTGAACAAACCGTGCCAAGGCCACTACCTAAGAATCTACCAACGAATAAAAATGCCTTGAAACCAGAACAAAAGGCCAAACTGGACAAGGCAAAACTTCGTCGTGAATATTTCATTGATAGTGTTAAAAAGGAAGAGATAAGACTTGAACAAAATGAAATTGAAGAGAAGAAAAGACAAGAGTACTTGAAATTGAGAGAAAAGCAAAATGTTGTGAAGGCTACACCAGCAGCTAAATTGACATTACCAACATTATCCTCCTTTTTAGATGGTCCATTGATGAGAAACAGAACCCCAGAAGAGACTTTACTATTGAAAGCCAAGAGAGCTGCCAACCGTAAGAATAAAATGTTGGAAATCAAAACCAAGAAAGCCACCGATCTTTTGGAATTATACTATAGTGCTGAGAATTTTATCCTTACAGAGCAAGAGTTGTTGAAAGCCGTTGATGAAGCGTTTGCCTCAGGTAATGAAGTCATCCCAGTTTTCAATGCCGAATACATGCCATCCACCGTTTCTGAAAAGATTGGTGATTCATTATTCGGTACTATAAATGATAAACCAGGTATTCCAATGGTTTTTGAGCAAATCACTGGTGAATTGAGTGAGTTTAGACAAGAAGCCCGTTTGAGAGCCCAAGAAAGGATCCAAGAACAGGCTAACTCAGATTTGAGTGCTTAGGTGTGAAGATGGGCGAGAGAGAGAGAGAGAAGAGGGAACTAATTGGGAACATGGAGGTATTGAAGACCTTTTATGGTCTTTGGTTATTTTCTTCTTTGTGTATATAGATGAGGTTGTACATATGAACAAACAAAACATAATTTATGAAGCTATGCTTAGTATACTGTAGATGCTTTGGAGTGGTGCTTGTTATAATTGTTGGTGCAAATCAATATTGAATATCGGAGCAGAGCTAAATGTGTCACATAATTTTTGGTAGTGTGCCTAGCACTAATGTACGGTATACCGTTGAAATTTGTGAAACAACAATCTTCAAGAACACGGTCAGACTAAAACAAGAGCCAGCAGGCGTGACTGAATGATCTGTGGACGGGTGTGTCACGGGGACTGCTATAGAGATATATTGATGAGTAAAGGCAAAACCAAGAGAGCAAAACCTGTGTCGAAGCAGCCTGGTAATAGTATGGACATATTAGACATGATACGACAGTCTCAACAGAATACGAATGACGAGACAACCCATAGTCAATGCCAGAGTGCAAGGAGTATTACTAGTGATAATGAGATGGGAAGAGTACCTGAATTGGGTTCAAAGAGTCAGTCCAGCGAAGAAGAAGATACTCAAGAAGAATTCTACTCAAGTCTGGAAACCACTTTTGCATCTTTACCATCGCCCAGTATTATGGGAGATGCTATTTTACACAGAGACAAAGCAGATGAGAACGAAGTACCCATAGTGAGAAAGACAATATTACAAAGACATCTAAATTCTTTATCTAGACAAGAACAGGTATGTTACAAGTCATCATGGACACACTGGAAAAGTCGAAAGTTACTAACTATGATTGATTTATAGATACGGCAGTATAATGAGAGGAGATTACACGATGAAAGATTACAAAGAGCTGAGCAGAGAGATAGATCAAGGTTAAGCAAGAAGAGGAATAGTGAAACTTCTAGTGGAAATGGTAACGATGTTCAACTTTCACCAAAGAAGGTCAAGTTTCAGAAGGACTTGAAGAATTGGCATTCAGATGGACATCACAAAGAATGATGACATGGATACTGATAAGTTCT
This sequence comes from Hansenula queroliae, assembly GCA_030674255.1. Lineage (NCBI taxonomy): Eukaryota > Fungi > Ascomycota > Saccharomycetes > Phaffomycetales > Wickerhamomycetaceae > Hansenula > Hansenula queroliae. The sequence continues at coordinate 64,194 of JAJLXP010000065.1, read as the reverse complement.
GTACGAGTCATGACTGTTTGGAAAAGATACACTGTCTTTATTCTCTAATATACAAAATTAATAGTTTTATTAAGAAACTTAGTCGGATTCCTAAGCCTCTAGACTGGAGATCAATGTAATGTTATCACCTTTCAACAATATTCTACCCAATTCAGTCTTGGTATTATCCTTTTGGCTCACTTCAAAGGCCTCATCAACCACTATATTCATAAATTCGTCAAAGCCCTATAATGATTTGTTAGTTAAAAGTTTCTCTAAATAGCAGCGAAAAGTAAATGAGAGCCACATACCCTTATTTTCCCCTCGATTCTGAATTCTATTTGTTCAAACAACCAGATCGTCACTGTGCATTGTTGTTGTAGATATTTGAAGATTAGGTTAATTGGTGGAACTAGCTGATAGAGATTGAGTTGTTAGTATACCAAATGCCATGAAATTTTGCTTCCAATCAACTCTTTACATACCACTTTCTGTTGTCTTCTGCCTGACATTGTGATACTTCTATTATTGCTCCTGGTTTCCCTTGACTTTTCTCCAATATCAGATCTTTCCAATACTATACATACTTTACAGTGTACATTCAAATGGCTCTTGAAATAATTGCAAAACGAGTTCGCGCACATAGTGAAAATTTAGCGGGTAATTTTTGGCGGCATCGCGATCTTCGCGAATGTGTTCTGCACTTTTTATTGTTATTGAAAATGTTTTGATCTGTTAAACAACAACGAAGTTTGACGGGTTTTGGTGTACAATTCAAGGAACAAACCGCTGTCTTTTCTAGTTGCTGGAGCTATTCTAGTTGCTGAGATATAAATAAACAACCAGTGGAAACCATGAGCGACGTGACTGCCAAAATCAACGAGGCGCTGGCCTTGATGAGCTCCAACAGCTCGGATAAGGCACCTGCTATGCACTATTTGGAAGAGTTCCAGAAGACGCCAGAGGCATGGCAATTGGTCCATTCGATACTGGCTGATAACAGCAGCTCCATTGAGATCAAGATGTTTGCCGCTCAGACTCTGAGAAATAAGATGACCTACGATTTGCATCAATTACCTCAGGATTCCCTTGCAGGTTTGAAAGATTCCATCATTCAATTCTTGATCCAATACAGCACAAGTAATAAACCCATCAGAACACAATTGGCTATCGCATTGGCTAAACTGTCAATCCAATATACAAGCTGGAGCAATGCATTGGAAGATGTCTCTTCAAAATTATCCACAAATAACATCCCAACATTATTGGAATTTCTCAAAATCTTACCTGAAGAATCTTTGGATGCTAAAGGAACACCAATGACCGATGAAGATTTCAGAAATAGAACTCAAGAACTTATTGTGGCAAATGTCGAGAGAGTCTTATTACTACTCTCAAACTATGCTCAAAACTCCACAGATTCCAAAGCTAACTCATTAATCTTGGATTGTTTAAACTCATGGATCAAAGAGATCCCAGTGGAAAACTTGTTAACCATTGAACCATTAACAAATATCATTTTTAAATCTCTACATGATGAAGACGCTTTCGAAAAAGCCATTGAATGTTTGATCTCCATCGTTAAGGAAACGTCTGATATTGAAAACATGCAATTGATCCAAGCATTATACGAACAAATTGTGCAATTGAGACCAATGTTACAACAAAATAAAGACGATCCAGACGTTTTCGGTTCATTGGCAAGATTATTTGTCGAATCAGGTGAAACTTGGCACGTTTTCATCGCCAAATCTCCCCAGGGTTTCAAACCTCTTGTGGAGATCCTTTTGGAAGTGACTGCATACGATGAAGATTTGGATATTGTGAAATATGCCTTTTACTTCTGGTACTTGCTAAAGCAAATGATTACATTGGATAGATACAAACCAGCAAGAGAAGAATTTGCCCCAATCTATACTCAATTGATCCATATTATGATTAAGCATTTACAATACCCAGATGGAAGTGAAAATGATCCATTATTTTCCACCAATGAAGAAAAAGAGAAATTCAAAGATTTCAGATACGATATGGGTGATGTCTTAAAAGACTGTACATCCGTTGTTGGATCTGCAAAGGCCTTGGTCATCCCATTTGAACAAATTCAAAAAGCTCTAGGCTCCACCTCGCCTAAATGGCAAGAAGTTGAAGCTCCATTATTTAGTTTAAGAGCTATGGCTAGTCATGTCAGTACAAAGGAAAACACAATCTTGCCACAAATCATGGACTTGTTGATCCAATTACCAGAAAATTCCAAGATTAGATACGCTGCAACATTAGTGTTGGGGAGATACACTGAATGGACCTCAAAGCATCCAGAATATTTGGAAAAACAATTAAACTATATCATCAATGGGTTCCAAGCCTCTGATGCGGACATTATCACCGCTGCCTCCCATGCGCTAATGTACTTCTGTACTGATTGTTCCAAATTATTAACAAGTTACATTGAACAATTGTACAACTTTTATATGAACATTTTCCAATCAAGTTCAGTGGATCAAACTTCATTATTTGAAATCACAGAGGGTATTGCCCACATTATTAATGCTCAAGATTTCAATAACGTGGGGAACGCTACCACTATGTTTATCAAGCCTGTTATTGAAAAAATCAGTGCTTACAACAATATGGAAGGTTCTGAACAAGTTTACACTTCGATTGCAGATGAGATTGAAATTGTTAGAATCTTTTTGGAATCTATCAAACCTAGAGATTTCCAAGCTCCACAAGACCCTGTGGCCAATTTAGTTATCGAATTATGGCCAATGGTTCAATCCTTATTATCGAAACATGGTCATTCTACAAAAGTTTCTGAACGTTGTATGAAATTCACCAAGACTGCATTACAAAACTATAACGTTTTCCTTATCCCAATTTTACCTTCCATTGCGGAGACCCTGGTGAAGGGATTTCAAACGACAAGATTTGGTTGTTACTTATGGGTTACTGGTATTGTTATTAGAGAATTTGGTGATGAATATTTCTCTGCCGAAGTTAAATCCTCAGTTTGGGAATTTGCATACCAACAAATAACCACATTCTTGCAAGTTTTCAAAGAGACCCAACCAATAGATATCCCTGATTTGATTGAAGATTTCTTTAGAATGATGTCTGATGTCATTATGTTCTTTGTGACAAACTTCGTGTTGTCTGATATTTTGGAACCTACTTTTGAAGTCGCCCTATTGGCATTGGATATCGAAAAGTTTGAACCATTAATTGCAACATTACATTTCCTCATTGATTTGGTTTCATGGGGGTTCGATGTCCCACCAATCTCGATATATGAAGATGTCCCAGAAGATGTTAAACGTACAGTGCAACAATTTATTTCTACACATGGTGATGCCTTGTTAAAACATGTCCTATTAGGTTTGATTTTCAGATTCCCAATTGATGTCCATACAGATGCTTCGGATCTATTGGGTAAAACCATTAGATTATCCCAAACCCCAGAGAGAGGTGTTTCATGGGTCAATGGTGCATTGAATGCATTACCACAAAATACTGTTTCCGACCAGGAACGTAACAAGTTGGTCACCACTATTTCAAATGCATTGGCCTCCAAGGATAATAGAAGAATCAGATCAAGTTTGAAAGATTTTGTCACTTGGTATTCAAGAAAGAACATTACACCAAGATTCCAAGCTGGTTATAACTAGTTCAAATGATAATCATTATCAATAACGAATTGTATTCACACAGAAGACACATTTTAGATTTAGTATACATAAAGAATTCAATTGGTTCGTCATTTCTTTTTTTTTTTTGAAATTAATACACATTAATCATATCAATTCTTTATCTTGTTCTCAACTTGTCAAAGACATTTGGATATGTTTCAGCAATCTTATTGAATCTGTTTGGATAACTTTGTTGATAGATTTCAGGATCACGAGCCAAAGCAATAAAGAATGTTGAAGTACCCGATCTCAAAGGTTGTGTAACAATATTTGAAATTTGCATGGCAATGACAAATGTAAATGCAACGACTGGTGCATAGAACCCACCATCACTGTTATAAGCTGGTTTAGTCAATCTAACGTATAAGAAGGCTAACAATGCACACAAATATGCGTTAAACAATGCATAAAACCCTAATGCGGTACCAACTAAACATTCATTAACAAGAGCATCCATACCCTTTTGTCTAATCAAATGCCATGTAGCCTTGGCTGATTTGATGTAATTGTCACCATACAAAGCAATGTAAGAGTATGCGTATTGGTTAAAGAATCTTGCAAGCCATTCGACAATGTTTAACAAGATATCCAAGATCAAATAACCACATTGAGCACAAGTTTCACCAGCAGCACTAGCGTTTTGACGCAACAAGTTCAAACCTTGTTTCAACAAGTCGATAAATGTAACAATAAGTGACCCAAAACAAATGGAACCGAAGGAATAAGTCATGGCTCTCTTGAAAGCACCCGAGGCTGGATATCTTGGTTGGCCTTGGTCAGATCTGGACAGGTAGTACCAAGTACCATAAATACCCGAGATGGTGACATGGATAATGTTTCTGATTACTTCAGTGATGTAATAACCAGCAAAGAAGACAAACACCAAGATACCAATCAACTTGGCATTACTACAACTTCCACCTGAAACGGAGCATCCAGCGTTGCTTTGCTTTGGGTCATACTTCATATAGGTAGCCACCACAACGGTACTAAACAAAGCGGAAAACATACCTGAAATGATCAGACCAATTGCAGAGACTAATAGTGAGGACTTGTAAGATTTCATAACATCGATAACAGTGACAAGCACCTCAGCAGAGAATGGGATTCTTGATCTCATCCCCCAGTAACACCATGCAGAAATCAAGGTAAACACCAAAAACACAATAGCAGCAGAGTAATAGTGTAAGACGAAATAAGCAATGGCAGTACCCAGCCCCATAATGACATTGACAAGGATCCCCGTGGTGATGAATCCTCTTGGATGGATTCTAGCAAACATTAGTGTAGCCATGGACACGACTAATGCCACAACAATAACAAAAGCGAAGAGGATCACAGTGTTTGTGTTTAAAGTGAATGTAGACGAATTAGTATAGATCCCTGACCCCTGGGATGAATAAGTCTGAGCATAAGCTCTTAATGTCAAGGCAGCAATGGCGGTAAACCCACCAAGCACTGCTAAAAAGAATATAGTGAATGGGATATCGTTCCATTTTGGCTTTTCCACTTGGAAGGCATCATCAAACGTATGGCCCTCAGGGTTTGGCAGGCCCTGTTTCTCGTCTCTTAGGGTGTTGTTATCAGGTTCACCTTGGTATTTGTAAGGTTGCACGAAATCAGGCATGATTGTTGATTATTATTGTTGTTGTTTATGTCTCCCCAATAATATTTATTGATGCAAGGGTTCTCGAGACTTGACCAGCTGTTGATGATTGGTTTGTAGTTGTTCTTGAGTATGCCTGGGGCTATCAATGCCTTGGTAAACAATAGGTATTGTTTCCAGTTTATATATCTTGAGCTCAGTTCAATTGCTTGCCTGCAAATCTCTTGACCGAGTTTCACTCGCTTTGTAAAAGCAATCCAGCGCATATGTCACAATTTTTGTGGACCTGGAATTTCCGTTTTAGGAAATATCCAGTTTGGGAAGTGGTTATGGACCATGGTCCCTTGGATGAGCTGACCCGTGAAGAGATGGCAGAAAAAAGTATGTCAAGGGAGATTTTAAAACTGTGGGGGAAACAATAATATAGGGATGGGAATCTTTAGAACTACGTGTAAAATCTAGATCAAGTAGCGATCAATTGGCTGGGAAACAATGTTCAGAAAGTTTCGTGAGAGAACTCTGAGATGTATGTACAGCTGAATGTTGTGTAGCTGGGGGCAATCTCTTTGTATGACTTGTTACTAATTCCAGTGGCCCAGCTTTGATGAACCCAGAAAGGTTTGAAGCTTTGAATTTCAAAAGACCAAATGAGATTGAAAAGATAATGACAAGATGTGACCAAGAGCTCGGTGGGTTCAGTACAGTGAACTTTGATATTACACCTGAACAGACTGCACATTTCCATGGTAATTTAAACTTGGACCCACCACCAAATAGACCAGACATTGAGTTCAGTGGGTATGCAATGTTTAGAACAAAGGATCAACCAAAGACTTTCTTCGGTAAGGAGCAATTTTGGAATTGGGATTTCTATGATCATGTTGAATTGAGAGTTAAAGGTGATCTTCGTAAGTACACTGTTAATATCCAAGCCAGATCACCTAGGCTCACTGAAATTTTTCAACATCGATTGTTCCTAAATGACCCTGGGAACTGGGAAACTGTGGTTATCCCATTAGGCGATTTCATCAAGACAAATTATGGTGTGATCCAGCAGCAAACAGGTATGGAAAAGGATTCTGTCAAGACCATTGGTATAGGGTTGATTGATAAACAATTTGGCCCCTACAGTTTGTACATTGACTATATCAAACTTTTGACGAGTACAGAGGTGCAAGTTCGTGTTAAAGATTCAATCACAAGTGAGAATCCCGAGATCCAAGCTAAGAAAGCGGCAGCTAGAGAGATTCCTAATTTGGGTATTGAAGAACCTGAGGATGAAATACCTGAGTACGGAAAGCCAAGACGCCGTCCCTATTGAATTATAGCGGTGAGTGTCCATATTTATACTTTATTTATTTAGCATTGAAATAGCGGATTATTTAGTGCAATGGATCATAGTAGGTAGGTACAATGTTGTTTAGGGCTACTATACAATTTCACTAGTCATGTGATCTCAACTCTTCACACGTGACTATCTTCTTTGGTGTTCTGATGTTTTCTTTATTTCCGGTTAGCACCACACTGCAGTGCAAAACCCAAACAAAAACCCGCCGCGAAAAGTGAAAAAAATTGAGTCGCTTTAGAAATTCGCGAACGACGCAGCGCCAAAATTTCTGTTTAGAGGCAAACAAAAAAATTTCACAGCTGGCGATTTTGTGCTGCGCGTAACGAAAAGTTTTTGAGTGAGCGCTGAGCGGGTTTGGTAACAAAAGTTATTCCAAAGTACAATTGACATTGATCAAAAGTCAGTCTAATAACAGAGGAAGCATACATCTCTAAGCACGCAAAATGGGTAGAGGACCGTAAGTGATACAGCAGTGGAGGATAAAGACACAGAGACCACAGAGCACCGTGAGAAGACCCGTGTTGGAATGGAAATGTGTGGATTGATAGTGAATGATTTTGTCAAGTGTTACCAGATACAGGAATAATGAGCCTTTTTTATTGAAGAAGTGAACGAAATAAAATGGAACAGTGTTCATAAGAAAACTGGACTGTACAAATGATCAGGACAAGATGTATGAAATACAGAAAACAATAAATTCATCTTTATTGAGACCAAGATATTGTCTGGGATTTGTTTTCAAGATCCCGACCTTAAGTATAAACTAAGCCAAAGCTCAAAGGGCCTTAATTATCGAAAGACCAAACAATCTCACATAGTCATACCAACTAGTCTCCATCGGATCAACTGTTTAATCTCCAGTCACCAGTCAGTCAAAACATGTATACTAACAAATCCATTTCAATAGAAAGAAGCATCTAAAACGTTTAGCAGCTCCATCCCACTGGATGTTGGACAAGTTGAGTGGTACTTACGCTCCACGTCCATCTGCTGGTCCACACAAATTAAGAGAATCCTTACCATTGGTTGTCTTTTTAAGAAACCGTTTAAAATATGCCTTGAACGGTCGTGAAGTTAAAGCCATCTTGATGCAACGTCACGTTAAAGTTGATGGTAAAGTTAGAACTGATGCCACTTTCCCAGCTGGGTTTATGGATGTTATCTCTTTGGAAGCCACCAACGAAAACTTCAGATTAGTTTACGATGTCAAAGGTAGATTTGCCGTCCACAGAATTACTGATGAAGAAGCTTCATACAAATTGGGTAAAGTTAAGAAGGTCCAATTAGGTAAGAAAGGTGTTCCATACGTTGTTACCCACGATGGTAGAACTTTACGTTACCCAGATCCATTAATCAAAGTTAACGACACCGTTAAGATTGACTTGGCCTCTGGTAAAATTACCGATTTCATCAAATTCGACACTGGTAAATTAGTTTACGTTACCGGTGGTCGTAACTTGGGTCGTGTGGGTGTTATCACTCACCGTGAACGTCACGAAGGTGGTTTCGATTTAGTTCACATTAAAGATTCCTTGGACAACACTTTTGTTACTCGTTTGCAAAACGTTTTCGTCATTGGTGAACCAGGTAAGCCATACATCTCCTTGCCAAAGGGTAAAGGTATTAAATTGTCTATCTCTGAAGAACGTGACCGTAGAAGAGCTCAATCTGGTTTATAAGCTGGTCAGTTCAAAACTACATTCCATTTGGTTCCCATTGATAAATAAAATAATATAAAAAAACAAGTTTTTACGTTAAATTGATTGTAGGTAAATGTATATACTTTATATTGGCCATTTCAGGCCCGCGGTATGTGCCATCGGCCCGCGGATCACCATTGATACACTGGCTGCCTTTATCTTTCCCGAGGAATCCAGAGAAAGCACGTTTAAATTGATCCAAACTTCAAAGGGTCTTTTGAGGATTTAGCAGAGAGCAGGTATAAAAAGCAAGGCAATCAGCATGTCATCGAGGTATGTGCAATTGACTATAAAATTGGATCTAGCGATTGACGCTAACAAAACCATTGAAACAGATATAGAGTGGAGTGTATGTGAATCGTGATAAAGTCTACAGTCATACGAAAACTAACAATATGACCTCGTTCAACCAGACTCGTTGAAAGTCCATAGAAGAGATGGATTCATCGAATGGATCAAAGGTCTATTAGCCGTCCCGTTCGTGTTACATGCCGTTTCAGGATCTAATTCAATTGGTGATATCAAGACAACATCAGATGCTAGAAGACGTTACGCCGAGATCTTCTTTGATGTTGAGAAACTGATCCAAGATCAGAGTGAGTATAGGATCAACTACTATGATGTGATGTTTGGAAGTTAACTTATTTGTCGTATATAGTCTTGATGGAAAAGGCAGGTACCCCTGAACTAGGTCGTTTGAAACAATTGGTCCCATCGATCTCTGGGTTCTTCACCAAATTACCATTAGAAAGAGCCTTCTACATCGAGGATGAACGTCGTTCCATAAGTGTCCGTCGTCTAGTGGCACCAAGTTTCAATGACATTAGACTGATCTTGAACACTGCACAATGTCTTGCATTAGCACAGGCTCGTGAACCTTTGAAACTCGTTACTTTCGATGGTGATGTTACACTGTATGAAGATGGGAAATCTCTTGCGGAAGATGCTATTGTTGTGCCAAGATTGATTAGACTATTACAGAAGGATATTATCGTTGGTGTTGTCACTGCAGCAGGGTACAATGATAAAAGTGGTGATAAGTACTATGCCCGTTTGAAAGGGTTGATTGATGCTATTGTGGCATCAACAGAGTTAACCACAGTGCAAAAGGAAAGATTCTGTGTTATGGGTGGTGAATCCAACTACTTGTTTAGATATAACGACGAAACCAAGAAATTGAAATGGATTGATCCTGAAGAATGGTTACTGGACTGTATGGCCAAATGGGATGAACAAGACATTATAAACACTTTGGACTTGGCAGAGACCATCTTGAAAGATTGTTTGAAATCATTAAGTTTACCAGCATTTGTATTGAGAAAGCATAGAGGTGTTGGATTGTGTCCATTGGAAGGTGCCAAACTATGCCGTGAACAATTGGAGGAAGTTGTCCTTGCCACACAGAAAAGATTACAATCTTCTCAATGTGCTCAACGTATCAAATTCTGTGCGTTTGATGGTGGGTCTGATGTTTGGGTAGATATTGCCTCTAAGGATCTGGGAGTGGAGTCCTTGCAAAGATATTTCGGTAATATCGAGCCTAGATCCACACTCCACATTGGTGATCAGTTTACCAGCGTTGGTTCGAATGATTTTAAGGCTAGATTGGCTGGTTGTACCGTTTGGATTGCAAGTCCGGGAGAGACTGTCCAGATATTGGATGATTTACACAGCTATATCGTGAAAGAGGATGCCTTTAGATGAATACGGAGGCCTACTAGCCACTTGTATACTAACTCCAGCTATAATATCATCTATATACGTGATAAATGTCTTTGTAATCTTTAAAATCAATATCTAATTTGAGATCTATATGGAGATTATACTGATTACATAACTCCTTACATAATCATTTTTTTTCCCTTATCGTTTCTAGATTTGGAGATGACCTATAAATTTAATGTGGCACATTTTAATTAAATTTAGCCACAAACCAGAAGCTTAAAAGAGCTTGTGAAAGAAAGAGACAGATACAAGAGGCGATTGCTTGATTCATCTAGCTTATTAACTGAATTGAGAGAGATCTAGAAGATCGTTTAAAGAGTCGAGTTCCATTAAACAGGTCTTAATTTTGTGGGATCTATTTGTGGAGAGCGTACTACCAAGGATATACCACTACAGATCGCTAATATCTAAGAGTTACAGCTCATCAAATATAACCAGAGAGATACTACTTCTAAGCACACTCAAAGATGCTATCGTTACTGTTTGACACTTTAAGGTAAGTTCAAATACCTGTTGATTACTCCTGCCATACCGGAAACATAGGTACTAACATTACTCCCTGCCAGTTTCACCATCTCATTTGCCATCCCATTGATAACCACTTTCAAAGCCATTAAGCGTAATGACACTTCACTGATGAAACCATGGTGTATCTATTGGCTAGTCTTTTCCGGTTTGATTGTCGTTGAAGCACAGTTTTACAACACCTTGTTAAGATTTGTCCCATTCTATTCATTAATCAAGTTATACATTTCTTTATGGCTAGTCATGCCAAGTACACAAGGTGCTAATTTCATTTATTTTCAATATGTGCACCCGCAATTGATGAAGCATGAGACGGAGTTGGATAAGTTTATTACTAATGTCTATTCCAAGTTGTCATTGGAACAGATTAATAACCTGTTGAAAGGGAAATCAGCGACAACATCGTCAGCTGCTAGTGCTCCATTGGGGACTGGAGCTGCTACTGGTGTGAGTAATGTGACAGCTGAAACGTTGTTCGAGACGTTGATAAGTGCATACCGTGCTAAACCGCAGGATCAACTTTCAAAACCACTGGGCTCGGATCCAAAGAATGAACCAACCATTGTGAGCAGTTTAACTGGAGTCTTTCAATCATTGACAAGTGGTAATATACTGTCCACAGCTAGCAACAATAACAACAACAGTCCTGTGAATCAACCTGAAATTAAAGTTGATTGGGCACCTGTTTCAGCTCCTTTGGAACCTGCTAGTAATGAAGATTATGACTTTGTCGGTAAAGAGGATATCATGAATGCCAATGCCAATGCCAATGAAGGTTCGATAAACGGCAATAACAATAATGCGCCATTGAACACTAAGTCGGGTTGGTTGATGACTGGTTGGTGGGGCTCATCGAAGGCCAAGACGGAATAACAACCGACTTTTTTTATATTACGGTTAATGTACAACGGCACTATTTGGGTAGCAAGGATATGGGTTTCAATATGATATATATAGGATTTTATGAGGATATTAAATATACAAACATTATAAGTAGCGGGACATATTATGTGTGCAGTATGTTCATTGTTCTATATACAATTATTTTAGTTGTTTAAATCATTTTTTATAAACCCAAGTATCTCTTGACGATCTTCTCGTTATCGCTTCTATCCACTTTAGCCTGTTGTCTTTCCTTTTCATTGATCAATCCATTTTTCAAAAATCTTGGAACGAAAGGTTGAGGTTTATGAGGGTATGGTCCCAAAGCACCACCAAAAGCCTCACTAGGCTTGAATTTATCAGAACCTACTCTTCTTGAATCTTCGGCATATTTCTGCAATTCTTTTCTGAATTGGATATTCCATTCCACTTTTTCCTCCTTGGTAGGTTCTGCTGGCCAGACAAATGGTTCTATCAAATCAACAGTCATTTTCTTTATGGAACCTGTTCTGAAACGACCACCACCGTCTCTGATAAATTTCCCCGGGATGATCTGGGTGGTGACTTTCAGCACTCGTAGACCATAGACGTGGTACAAGTAGTCTCTCAAATCCATTCTGTTGAAAGACTTTGGCACGATGAACTTGGCCTGGTATGGAGTATGTTTGGCATTTGGTCTCAGGAGGACGACTCTTGCAGTTGGGAAGTACAGCTTCTTGCCACCAACACGGAAATGGGCTTCACCTTTCTCTATGGAGCTCTGGACCAGGTTGTACAGTCTGTCTGGCACTTTACCTCTTTTTTGGTGTTTTGGTTTCGATTCTTTTGATTGTTGATCTTGAACTTGAACTTCAGCTTTAGCTTCAACTTCAGCTTCAACTTCAACTTTTGGCACCGCTGTGGCCACTGTTGCCAATGTTCTGACACCGACTCTTCTGGCGGTAGCGCTCAGCATTGTTTGTATCGTGCTCAGCATCGTTTAACCAGCAAAAACTATTTAAACAGCTCGATTTCCCACTGTTTGAAACCGTCGTTCATTGCACTGCAATTAACAATTTTTAATTTTCAGATTAGCCGCCCAGATTTTGGGAATATATTCGCGAATGCGTTCTGCAAAAAAAAACACAGAGTAAATAATTCACCCGGACATCACTTTTCGCCTCTGAATTTGAAGATTGTCCAAATGTTTTCAAGCGCTAAAGACACGATCAAAACCAGTCTAAAGGCAAGCGCTTGTGTGTTATTGATAGAGTGGCCATTGTCGAAGGAGCTGTACTAGTCCACCGCTGCTGATTGCAACCGCCTGCTCCGTTTTATTTGCACCGTTCCCCGTCGCGTGGCTGTCAAGATGTCCGAAGGTGAGTATAAACAGATGATGAATAATAATGGAGTGTACTAACAACAGTGCTTCCAGAATACGCAGAAGTAGACCCATATGCCTTGGAAACTGACGAAGTCACGTCCGAAGATTGTTGGACCGTGATCTCATCCTTCTTCAAAGAGAAAGGTTTAGTCTCGCAACAGTTGGAATCGTTTGACGAGTTTTTACATTCATCTATCCAAGAATTAGTCTGGGAGGATTCAACATTGATCTTGGAACAACCTGCTCAACACATGTCCGAAAATGATAACATCAATAGAAAATACGAAATCAAATTTGGTAAAATCTTTTTATCCAGACCAACAATGACCGAGGCTGATGGTACCACTTCTCAAATGTATCCACAAGAGGCAAGACTACGTAACTTGACTTATGCCTCGGCATTATTTGTGGAAATGGATAAAGTCACTTATGAATCCATTGATGGAACTGATAACTGGACTATGATCAAAGATGAAGAGAAGGACGATATCATGGAGGACGCAGATGATAACAAGAGAGTCTTTATCGGTAGAGTGCCAATCATGTTGAGATCCAAATACTGTTTATTAAGAGATTTGAACGAAGAGGAAATGTACTCCTTGAAAGAATGTCCGTATGATATGGGTGGTTATTTCGTTATCAATGGTTCTGAAAAAGTCTTGATTGCTCAAGAACGTTCAGCTGCCAATATCGTGCAAGTTTTCAAAAAATCAGGTCCTTCACCTGTTTCCCACGTTGCTGAAATTCGTTCCGCTTTGGAGAAAGGTTCAAGATTAATCAGTTCCATGCAAATCAAATTGTTTAATGGTGATGCTAAAGGGTCCGGTAGAACTATTAAGGCAACCTTACCATACATTAAGCAGGATATTCCAATTTTGATTGTCTTTAGAGCTTTAGGTATCAACCCAGATGGTGATATCTTGGAAAATATCTGTTATGATCAAAACGATTGGCAAATGTTTGAAATGTTGAAACCTTGTGTCGAAGAGGCCTTTTTAATTCAGGATCGTGAAACTGCATTGGATTATATCGGTCGTCGTGGTAATTCATTGGGTATTAGAAGAGAAAAACGTATTCAATACGCTAAAGATATCTTGCAAAAGGAATTCTTACCACATATTACACAACAAGAAGGGTTTGAAAGAAGAAAAGCCTTCTTCTTGGGTTACATGGTTAATAGATTATTACTTTGTGCATTGGATAGAAAACCTCAAGATGATCGTGATCATTTTGGTAAAAAAAGATTAGACTTGGCCGGTCCTTTATTGGCTAATCTTTTCAGAATCTTGTTCAAGAAATTGACAAGAGATATCTATCGTTACATGCAAAGATCCGTTGAAACAGATACTGATTTCAATTTGAAATTGGCTGTTAAAGCCACTACGATTACCTCGGGTTTGAAATATTCCTTGGCCACTGGTAATTGGGGTGAACAAAAAAAAGCCATGAGTTCAAGAGCAGGTGTGTCACAAGTGTTGAATCGTTATACTTACTCTTCAACTTTATCACATTTAAGAAGAACTAATACTCCTATTGGTCGTGATGGTAAATTGGCTAAACCTCGTCAATTGCATAATACACATTGGGGGCTTGTTTGTCCTGCTGAAACTCCTGAGGGTCAAGCGTGTGGGTTGGTTAAAAACTTGTCCCTAATGTCTTGTATCTCTGTTGGTTCAGGTTCAGATCCAATCATTTATTACTTGGATGAATGGGGGATGGAACCATTGGAAGACTATTTGCCACATCGTAACCCACAGGCTACAAGAGTCTTTGTTAACGGTGTTTGGCACGGTATCCACAATGATCCTGCCAAGTTGATTGACACTATGAGAAACTTGAGAAGAAGAGGTCAAATCTCACCAGAAGTCTCCATCATCAGAGATATTCGTGAAAGAGAATTTAAAGTTTTCACTGATGCAGGTAGAGTTTACAGACCATTGTTCATTGTCGAAGACGATGAAACTACTGGTGCAAAGAAGTTAAGATTAACTAGAGATGATGTGGAAAGATTGGCTGCAAGTGAATATGATTCATATGAAGATCAAGATTATGAACCATATACATGGACCTCCTTGTTAACTAATGGTATTGTTGAATATGTTGATGCCGAAGAAGAAGAAACTATCATGATTGCCATGTCTCCAGAAGATTTAAACCCAGAAAGAGCTAACGAAGCACAAAATTTGGACCCTGCAAAGAGATTGAAACCAGATGTTAACAAAGCAGCTCAAACTTTCACACATTGTGAAATTCATCCTTCTATGATTCTTGGTGTTGCTGCCTCGATTATTCCTTTCCCAGATCATAACCAATCTCCACGTAACACTTATCAATCTGCGATGGGTAAACAAGCTATGGGTGTTTTCTTGACTAATTACAGTGTTCGTATGGATACTATGGCAAACATTTTGTATTATCCACAAAAACCATTGGCCACTACAAGAGCTATGGAACATTTGAAATTTAGAGAATTACCAGCTGGTCAAAATGCCATTGTCGCTATTGCCTGTTATTCGGGTTATAACCAAGAAGATTCCATGATTATGAATCAATCGAGTATTGATCGTGGGTTATTCAGATCATTATTCTTCAGATCTTATATGGACCAAGAAAAGAGAGTTGGTATGACTGTGGTGGAACAATTTGAAAAACCAAATAGAAGTAACACTTTAAGATTGAAACATGGTACCTATGAAAAATTGGATGATGATGGGTTAATCGCTCCAGGTGTCAGAGTCTCGGGTGAAGATATCATTATTGGTAAAACCACTCCAATCCAAGCTGATTCCGAAGAATTGGGTCAACGTACCGTTTATCATAGTAAACGTGATGCTTCTACACCATTAAGATCTACAGAAAACGGTATTGTGGATCAAGTTTTGATAACGACAAATCAAGAAGGTTTGAAGTTCGTTAAAGTGCGTATGAGAACTACTAAAGTTCCACAAATTGGTGATAAGTTTGCCTCTCGTCATGGTCAAAAGGGTACTATTGGTATCACTTATCGTCGTGAAGATATGCCTTTCACTCGTGAAGGTATTGTTCCAGATTTGATTATCAATCCACATGCTATTCCATCTCGTATGACTGTTGCGCATTTGATTGAATGTTTATTATCCAAAGTTTCTGCCTTATCCGGTATGGAAGGTGATGCTTCACCATTTACAGATGTTACTGTGGAGGCTATTTCAGACTTGTTACGTTCTCATGGTTATCAATCAAGAGGGTTTGAAGTGATGTATAATGGTCACACAGGTAAGAAATTGATGGCACAAGTGTTTTTCGGTCCTACATATTATCAAAGATTGAGACATATGGTTGATGATAAGATCCATGCAAGAGCTAGAGGTCCTGTGCAAATTTTGACAAGACAACCTGTGGAAGGTCGTTCAAGAGATGGTGGGCTACGTTTCGGTGAAATGGAACGTGATTGTATGATTGCACATGGTGCTGCTTCATTCATGAAGGAAAGATTGATGGAGGCTTCAGATGCCTTCCGTGTACACATTTGTGGTATTTGTGGGTTGATGAGTGTTATTGCCAAATTGAAACATAATCAATTCGAATGTCGTGGTTGTAAGAATAAGATTGATATTTATCAAATCCACATTCCATATGCTGCTAAATTGTTATTCCAAGAGTTGATGGCTATGAACATTGCACCACGTTTGTACACTGATCGTACCGTTCCATTCTGAATGAGCATAAAAACAACATATAAAATATAAAACATAAATAATTCTGTATAATAGTTATAAACAAAAGTCACAAAGAAACAAAAAGTAGGGTGATACATGAATGGTAATATATCAAGTTAATTACAACAAGTATGGCTTGAAAAAAGTATGGGTTTATTCCTAATATATACACAGTGTTTTCCCAAATACCTTTCTTACTTCTCTATGGTACATAATTTATATCAAATTCTCATTAATTGTTGGATGGTTGTTTGCTTATTGTTGGTTTTGTTGCGCTAATTTGGCCAATTTCTCTTTCACCAAAGGTTGTTGATCATGGGTTGCAAACAAGTTTTGTTTATATGGATGTTCAGAACCGTCATATGCTTTTAATCTATCCAATCTGATTCTTCTGTATTTGTTCTTTGGCAACATACCATAGACGGCTTTTCTCAAAACTTCATTGTAACCTTTATCGGCGATCATCTTGGTGATTGGAGTCTCTTTCAAATGACCAATTTTACCACTATGTCTGTAGTATTTCTTGTCTTGCATCTTGTTACCGGTCAAGATCAAATCTTTGCAGTTTGTCACAACGACATAATCACCAATATCGACAGAGTTGTCAAAGACTGGTTTGTGTTTTCCCACTAAAGTGATAGCGATACTACTGGCAAGACGACCAAGAGATCTGGTCTCTTGAGAAACATCAACGTGATGCCATAATCTAGTCAATGCTAAAGAAGTCTTGATTCATTATTGTTAGTTGAAATTCACTATTTCTCAATGAAAAATGGCCCTTTAAAGGCTCAAGTTTCTCGATATCTGATATTCCCAACATACTCTTCCTAGTTTTTGTGACATTTCCTAAGCAATACTCCAATTTAATTCTGTTTCAAGACACAGGAATCCCACCATAGTAACCAACAATTTCTCTATGTTCGTTTTTCACCAAAATCGAAATATTAAAAAAAAAAAAAAGAATCAATTCGCGAAAGTCTCGAAATTTTCCAGAACGAATTCGCGAAACGGAAGATTGTCCAACTTTTCGTTCGGTGAAAATAAAGCGCCATAGAAAACATCAACAGCGTCAAGTGTGTTTCCATTGCATTAAAGGGATTCTCAAGGGACTACTGGCTGTTACTGACTCTCTCCACTGGGTACGCTGCTGGGCACATACTATCACTCTTTTCTTCTGCTCTTTTACGTTGATTAATACCTGATTTGTTTTGGTTTTGGAATCCATACCGAGATATCAACATAAAACATCAATATCAAAGATACCATACAATTCTCATTAGTGTCACATATCTTACTCGTCTGACTATTGTGGAACACTGAGACTATTCTGGATACATCAATTGTTGCCGGACATTGCCAATTCTGTGTCCTCGTTCTTGCATAATTATAATACATCACAAATAATGTTCTTTTTGAAAGATCTATCTCTAGTGGTGACACTTCACCCTTCATATTTCGGACCACAGATGAACCAATTCTTGAGGACTAAATTGCTAAATGAAGTCGAAGGTTCATGTACGGGTAAATTTGGGTATATAATGTGTGTTTTGGACTGTATGAGCATTGATATTGGGAAAGGTAAGATCATTCCAAGTGATGGGTCTGCAGAATTCGAAGTCAAGTATAGAGCAGTGGTTTGGAAACCTTTCAAAGGTGAAGTCGTCGATGGGGTCTGTTCCTCTGTGAGTAAGTTGGGGTTCTTTGTCGATGTGGGTCCATTATCAGTGTTTGTCTCCACACATTTGATCCCATCTGACATGTCTTTCAACCCAACCTCAAATCCACCAGCATACCAATCAGATGATCAAGTTATAGAGAAGGGAAGTAGAGTGAGACTAAAAATTGTGGGTACTAGAGCCGATGTTAATGCCATTTACGCCATCGGGAGTATAAAGGAAGATTACTTGGGTTCATTGTGATTGAAACTCCATTGACCCTAACAGAAGAAGCGGGCATTTTCCTAGATTACACCTAATAAGAATAATTAACGACAACAAACAAACTGAAAAAAAAATAAAGAAAATGATGAACTGTATCATAAGCCCTAGAGTTAACAATTAAAAAAAAGAAGAGTTTTGTGTTTTTTCCTACCAGCCAATTGTTTACAAACATGTATTGTAGACATGTGTATTTAAGTGTATTATAATAAGATATCAAATCAAACGATAAAAGAAAACTTAAGCTCACCAGTATTGCAAGTGATGACATATGAGCTATGTCAAGATATAAAAAGGCAGTACTTCAGAAAAGGAATAAGTACATCTAATGAATGCCAAGCTCCTCTAGATATTAGTTTCAGCTTCTCTGCTTTTCAAAAGATAGTATCCACCTTTACCAGCTTCAACATCACCCTTTTGCCATTCAGCAGTGAAAAAACCTTGGTTAACAGCATCCACAATGACTCTTGATTTGGTTAAATATATGTAACGATGGCCTTCCACTTTGGCGATACAGTTGTGCCATGGAGTTGGAATGTGTAACAAATCTTCAAAACTTGGCTCTTCATTAGAGTCAAAACTCTTGATGATCTTACATTTCTCAGTGTCCAATAAACGGATACCAAACTTTGGTCCGGAGTTGACGTGAGCATGGATGGATAGACGTAAATGGAATGGGAACAACAATTCAACCAAGTTGGAGTAAGCATCATTTCTCTTGATCATTTCAAAAGCGACTTTAGCAGCAACCTTTTTGAAGTTTCTCTTGGAGAATTTTTTACAAACTGGATGTAATGCCAAATCCTCCAACATGAATCTCATAAACCCTCTATATAGGTGTAATCTTGGATGGTCCAATGTTTCAATGTCTCTTCTCAATTTCCCACAGTCGGTATCACAGCCTGCCATCAACAATTTTCTTGATAATTCAGAATCATCACAAATTTTAGAACCGGTATAATGTTTCAATTCAACATCTGCAACCAAGTCTTTGTTGAATTCATAATCCTTCTTGAAGAACAAATCTTTCAATGAAACAAACCCAACATAGTCTTTACCAGCTGGTTCGGTTTTAACAATGTTCTTATAAAGATGTTTCAATTGTTCAGTATAGTTATCAACAACATCGTCATCAACACCAATACAGTCACTGAAGACATGACCATCGCTAACAATGAATATCTTCATACCTGGTGCATACACGGCTTCAATAGCCTTTGATGTGAAAATTAATCTTCTCAAGGCCAACTCTTCACCTTTATCTGGTGAAAGACCAAAAACTTTCTGAGTGTTGGAAGACTTACATGGGAATGCAGGCAACACAGCTTCAACCTTTGCATTTCTTGAAGTGAAGTAGTGGACTTTCTCGACGAAATATTCACGACCAACGTCATCCCATTCATCATGGTTTGTAGTGTTTTTCAAATACTGTGCAAAGAAATCAGCAACGAAATTAGCCATTTGTAGAGCTGGATCAAACGTTGTCTGTGCAACAGAATCTTCCAATCTGGTGTCCTGGACAATCAGTTTGGCAAACCAATCATGAAATTGACTTAAATGGGAACCATGGTTCTCAGAGTCGTAGTCCTTAACGATAACACCACGAATGAAATCTTCATCAAATTTCTTGTATTCAATGATTTTCAAACCACCTTCATGTTCAATTGGGATCCATTTGGTTTCCAATTTCTCAGCTGGAACGTTGTAAACATTCATAAAACTGTCCAATTGAGCATCACCTTCATTTGAATGAGGAATAACTTGTGATAATTTAAACCATGATTCATTAAATTGGAATCCGTTTCTGTTTTCAGAACAGTGAACATTGAATGCAGCATCTCTCGAATAGATGGCATAGAATTTGCTGAAAGTTGAGTTGTCAATTGTTTCTGGGTCTTGGCCTGTCATTGTAATTTAGTAATAGTACTTGATGGTATATGGTCAGAGTATTCTAAAGCTCCAAGGGTGAACTTAGTCCCTTCACCTCTTTTTATAGACATTGTCGTTTGGCAAGGCATCAATTTCACGATATTCATTACAATGGCTCATCTGTTTGTTCTTTTCCTTCAAGTGTAGAGCTCAAGACCCTTAAACCAACACGGCCATGCTATACTCAATCTTGCAATTAGCAGCCCTAATTTCATCAGCAACCCTTTCTAGACTACAGCACACTAGAGAATTTTCTGGTAGAAGAAGGACTTTGTATCCTGGAGTGCTTTAGCGTCGTCCATTGTCGTATGTTGTTTCTTTGTCGTGTGATTTCCGAAGTTCTTGCAATGTTGAAGTGAAGCAAAGTTTTACTTAGCTTTTGATCTTCGGAATTAACTGGTACGTTCGGATTTAAATCGTATGAGTAATTTACAAGATTGGCAACGAAATCAGACCAAACAAAGGTCTTCCAATAGTCATTTGCTGACTATCTTTGTCTCATTACTGACTAAGTGGTCTCATCATGGTCTTTCTGTGGCTTGATTACGGTGAAAAACTGTTCGTTGGTCTCGTGGTACGGTCAGTGGAACTTAGCATATAGTGACTGCTTTTCAGTAACCGTACGTCTTTATACCGTGCAACGGGTGAATTCTGTCGCTAAAGAAAGTTTATAGGGGCTGTAGTACTCGAGGAGTGGCTTTTAAATGATTTTTTAGAGCAATTTGGACAACTTTTGAAAATCAAAGAATTATAATTTTGTAAATTTTAGGGACGTCCAAAATTTAAATGCTAGTGAAATAATTCGTAATCAGTTTATTTTTAGATTTTTAAAAGCGTATAAGTTGTTGTTTTAGTGATATCGCTGGAAAACTTACTGAAATTTATACCCAATTATATCTTCAATTACTCCCCAAATCAATGGTTTTGCTGCTCTATTATTTTTCTAAAATTCTAGCTGTTCTACACATATTACAAATAGTAGTGGCCTACCCAAAGCCATATATGAGGCATTGAGCAACAAAACATATAAGCACATCAGCACTGTAAAGAAGTTCTTTTGATATTTAATCTATGGATACATTGAGTTTATAGTGAATTTCAAGGGGTAAAGACTACATTTTTGAAGAATTGAGTGTGAGAGTTCACCATTGAAGGGCATAGTTGGCTACATTATGGACAATTTAACTTCAGGTCTGTAAGACTTCTACTTTGCAAAGATTGGCGGTGGTCAAGTAAGTAGTCAATTGGTAATACATCATTACTATTTATTATACATTAGACCAAGTCAATATCCATCTCGTTGGCAAAAATCTGTCTGCAAGTCAGAACCCCGATTTTGCAAGATTTGATAGTCAAAACTCTAGAGACACAGCACTTTAATACCACTTATTCCCATTTGCAATCAATTTAGCTAATTTTTCCAAAAATTCTTTATCCACTTCATCAAAAGCACCCAATACCAATCCATCAATATCAATAACACCTCTTAACACACCATCATCACCCACAATAGGCACAACAATCTCACTCTTCGTCTCACCATCACATGCGATATGACCTGGGAATTTCTCTACATCTGGTACCAATTGAGTCTCTTTTGTCGAGGCAGCAACACCACAGACACCTTGACCGAATTTTATTGTTTGACATGCAACTTTCCCCTGGAATGGACCTAGGATTAGTTGATCCCTATTTGCCGAGCTAGGGTCAATGACGTAGAAGCCTGCCCAATTGACTGGTATGTTTAGAGAGTGGTACGCGTGCCATAGTAACGAGGATGCATTTGATGTATTTGCGACCCAAAAGTCAAGATCTGTGGCTAGTGCTTCGTACGAGCTGACTAGTTGTTCGAGAGTTTCCCTCTTGGAGGACGAGGATTGGAAATTGGAGTAGTCTGCGTGATGTTGGTCCTCTCCCATGGCTTTGTACTGCTTATGTTTATACTTGACTCAAATGTGTTCTGGTCTCTATGATCATAAGGAATCTATATAGCTTTTATGGATTCGGGAAAACTGTGGCTTTTCGGTATACGTGATATTATTACATAAGCGATGAGCTTGGGTACTAGTAAAATAAGTCTATAAAATTGATTCTAAATAAGTTGAAGAAGTATATAAAAGAATGATTCCATATAGGGAAAGAGGACAATTACCAGGACACAGTCTCAGTATACATACCTCTCCAAGAACTAGTCACGGTTGAAAGAAATTGAAAAAAGTTGAAAAAGTGTTGACGGATCTCAACTGGGGTATCTAATCTACTGACGTTCACCTAACAAGTCACCTAACAAAGCCTTGGCTTCGTAGGCTTGTTGGACTGGAGCAGTGTAGTCAACGGAGAAGGCACTGACAGAGGAGGAACAGCCGGTTTCAGTGACCAAGTTTTCACTTGGCAAGTCAAAGATACCGTTGTATTTGACACCAGTGGAGATTGGGTTTTCCTTTGGAGACCAAGAGAACAAGTTAGAAGTGGCATTGTATTTTAAACCTGGGATGGCAATGTCTTGACCGGTCAATCTGGTGAAGACAAAGTTTGGATCAGAACAAGAGTTATCTTTGGTCAAAGTGGTAACTTTTGGGAAGTTAACGTTCAAACCGACACCTAATGGTAAAGCTCTTTCATTTTCACCTTGGGATTCAAATAACTTATCAGTGATTTCAACAACTTTTTTAGCATAAATGTTTGCTGGAGCACTGGCATCGGTGTTTAAAGAGTCTTGGTAGAAGGAGTTGTTTGAAGTGGAACCGGAGAAGGCAATAGCTGGATAACCTCTGTAAACAGCGTTATAAGTAGCACCAATGGTACCGGAAACAGTGAACATTGGGATATCCAAGTTCAAACCTTGGTTTGGACCAGAGACAACCAAGTCAATTGAAACGTTGGAGAAGTGAGTTGGTAACAAATAGTCAAAAGCGAAACCAACACAAGCAGCTGGAGTGGCATTGAAATACCAGATATGATCATCATTTGGATCATGACCCCAAGCTGGATCACCAGCTTTCTTGTAGTGGAACAAATCATCGTGTAACAATTTGTCAGTGTAGGAGAAGACGAATTGACCACCAAACCCAGATCTTTGTTCAACTGGGGCAACCAAGTAAACGTTGTGACCAGCTTCAGTCAAAGCTCTGTAAGTGGCTCTGATCTCAGTAGAGGCCCAACCATCATCATTGGTCAAGACAATGTTCTTAGCAAGAGCGGTAGTGGATAAGACAGCAGTGGATAAGGCACCAAAGATAGTGGAGAACTTCATATTTGAATTGGTTGATGATCTTCAAATGAAGTATATACAATTCTTTAAAATTTCAAGGAAATATCAAGCTCTTTATATACCCATAATTTGAGCCCATTACAAAGAAAGTTACGGTATACGTACTGTGTAGATCTCCCTTGCTCCCCATTACGGCAATGTTTCCGAATTGAGATTATCATCAGCAGGTAATTTGGCTGCTTTGAATCGTGGGAAGTCCTTTGAGCTGTGTTGATCCGAGTGGATAGTACCTGTTTCCTGAGCACGTGTACCTCAAAATACGAGCACAATAAGACCAGGGGCATATAGCACAGGCGACATGGCACAAAGGACGAAAAGAGAACAATCAGGAAGTGATTGAGAGTGGTATTGTACTATATTTATAGGTAGTGTTCTCTAGGTAATTTGATTGTTTACTTGTCTTTTGTTTTGTGTCAATGCTTCAGATTTCTTGGAATTGCTTGGAACTCTTGGAAGCTCATTTAACGGTTTTGTCATTTGAGGCTTCCGATCAACTCTCAACTTGTCTCAAGGCAGCCCCTATTTTTGAAGGTAAAAAGAGCCAATAGTGGTGAGTGTCAAGGACTAATTATGTGCCATTTATTATGGAAAACGTGCGTAGTCAATTATGTGTGTACACTGTGGACGTTCCGTGATTGGCCTATAGGGTCCGATGAATTAGATAAGACCATAGGTTAATGAATGATGAAGAAACTCGAAATGGCTACATAGTGAACTCTTTGTAAAAATGACTTAAATTGTAATCTATTATATGCAACCACATGAAACTAATTGCGTTGCAGAACGTGGGTTATGGAAGTAGAAAAGAAGAACAGAGGGTATCTAGGTAGGTGTTTAGAATTCAGATAACAAATCACCTAACAAGGCTCTAGCTTCGACGGCTTGTTGAGCTGGAGCACTGAAATCAATGGAGAAGGCACTCACTGGAGTGGAACAACCCTTGTTGTAGACCATGTTTTCATTTGGTAAATCGAATAACCCATTGTATTGAACTTGAGTAGCCAAAGAACTTGGGTTATCGGCCCATGTGAAGAAACCGGAGGTTTCATTGAAGACAACACCTGGGATGGTGACTTCTTGACCTGTTAATCTAGAGAAAACGAATTCTGGATCAGTACATGAACCATCTTCAGTCAAAGTGGTAACAGGTGGGAAGTTGACGTTCAAACCAACACCTAATGGTAAAGTTCTGTTGTTTTCACCTTGAGATTCAAACAATTTAGAAGTCAATTCAACAACTTTCTTAGCATAAATGTTTTGTGGTTGTTGAGGATCAGTACTTAAAGAGTCCTTGTAGAAAGAGTTGTTGTAGTCAGAACCTGAGAAGGCAACAGCTGGATAACCTCTGTAAACAGCGTTGTAAGTGGCACCAATGGTACCAGATAAGGTGAATAATGGAACATCAAGATTGACACCTTGGTTTGGACCAGCAACGACTAAATCAATAGAGACATCTGCAAAGTATTTTGGTAACAAATAGTCGAAAGCGAACCCAACACAAGCAGCTGGAGTGGCATTGAAATACCAAATGTGGTCATCGTTTTCTTCATGACCCCAAGCTGGATCACCAGCCTTCTTGAAACCAAAGGCATCGTCATGTTGTAAAACATTGCTGTCGTATGGGAAGTCAAATTGACCACCAAACCCTGATCTTTGTTCAGCTGGAGCAACCAAGTAAACGTTGTGACCAGCTTCAGTCAAAGCTCTGTAAGTGGCTCTGATCTCAGTAGAGGCCCAACCATCATCGTTTGTAAGGACAATGTTCTTAGCAAGGGCAAGGGTGGAGAGAATGGCTGTGTTGATAACTGTGGAGAATCTCATCTTTAAGTTGATGCTTTAATGATAGTATCAAATATTGACATTGCAAAGAGCAGATTGATGAGTATTTATACACTTTTGAGCCCACTCATCATCTCAGTCTCTATAAGCGCAAATTTTTATACCCAAGCACTTTTAACCCTGGAGCCCTAACTGTGAAGTACCCTTTTCGTTGGACAGTGGACTACTTTTCTTCCAGAATCGTTTACCCTTTGCAGGACGTACATTGGCTGCATACGTCAAATTTGGTTTTTTTTCCTGTAAAGATTGTGAAAGATGAGCTTTGTAGGAGCATACCAGGTATACCAATTGAGAAACATAGTGGGAATCAAGGCAATTCAATTGAGTGAATTGACTAATCGATGAAGACACAGGCCACTCAACAACGTCTTGTAATTAATCTCAGACTTCCTGTCAAGTTTATTCTGCGTTTTTTTGACCTCAACTTTAATCATCACGCGACCGTTAAACTACGAGATGCCGGTATAGAGATCTGGGCCCTGGCCAACCTTTAAGGGAAAGAGCCTTACAACGTCTACAAGCACTTAATTATTCCCTAATAAGGATCTTTTGCAACAGAAACTATGGATGCACTTTGGTAGTAGTGGACTTTATCCTTATGCGGCAATTCCTCGGTTCTCTCAACTTTGCTCTATGGATGGTGTGCTTAATGCAGAGTTGAACATTCGATTCATGTATAGGGCATTATGCTTGTATATGGACTCTTGACCCAATTCTTATAAAGAATCTGCAATTTCAACACTTTCCAACACTTTCACCCAGAATTTATCCACATCAATGCCCATCACCACTTTAACACCATTCAACTGGTCCTCTTTGAAATCCAATTTCCCTTCTAAATCGTTTCTATCTTCGTGTGCCCTTAACTCATATCTGATACTCTCAATACCCATATTTTCAACACCATACTCTTCCAATAGTACAATCACAGCTAATGGATCATGTACCGGTGGGCCTTGCGAGAACCCCTGCTGCGATATATAGGTCTTTTTGAAGAAATCCATCAATTCAACAAGGAACTTGCGTAGTGGCGATTGAACTGAGCCATCCTTGGATTTAGCCAATTTCGATTCAACCGCCTTGTTCAATATAGCGGTATGTGTTACATCCAATGGTAACAATATAGTCTTTGGAGCCAAAACATGGTCTTGGAAGATCAAATTAGCAGCATGTGGATCACACCAAGTGTTGAATTCACCAGCGCCCCAATTGGCAACATGTATACCACCACCCATTATGGATATAAACTTCACCTTTTCTTTCAAATGTGGTCTCTCTTGGAATAGAGCGCCAATATTTGTCAATGGCCCTGTGGCGACAATGGCCAATTCACCTTGATATTGTTCAATCTTTGATTCCAAATAGTCATATAACTGAGTCAGATCCTCATCATCATCGTCATCAGGATTCTTCACTTCACATTGCGGGATAGGCAATTCAGTACCAGCCAAACCGGATTCACCATGGATAGTTGGAGCATAGCTGGCCTCCTTGCACAGCGGCTTCGCACGACCTTGATAGACAGGGACATCCAACTGCTTAAAGATGGTGAGGATGGATAACGTGTTTCTCGTGGTGTTTGCCAACGATGAGTTACCATATGTTGTGGAGATACCCAATAGGTTGAAATTTGGGTTGAAAAGCGATAGGAGAATGGCAATCATGTCATCGTGGCCAGGATCACAGTCCAGCCAGAGCGGGATCTGTGCTTTTGTCATACGTACGCGTTGTGCTGTTCTAGGCTGTGTAGCTTTTTGGGATGAGTTTCATCTTGAGTTTTTCTTTATACAAAAGCGCTCGTCGTTCATCGCTCGTCATATGTGGGGCAAATCGACAATGTTGATTATAGGTCTTGATTTGAACTACATAGTTACGATATTACAATTAATCATAGGTAGCCAGCCAATATTTATTATCAAGCTATACAGTTCAAGATCTGGGTGCAAAAACATGTCAAAATAGCCAGCAAATATTCAATATCAGAGCTAGGTGTGAAAGTGTCAATCAAGAGACACTGTGAAATCCATTCTGAGAGCTGATGGATCATTACCAACCTATGGCCTTCTGCTTCTTAACCTGCTTCTCACCATCACCATCACCATTAGCTTTAGGATTATCCACCCATAAATGAATTGCCAATAGCTCCGCCTTCTGATAAAGAGTTGTCACGTCATCAATGAGAATTTCATAGATGGCATAGTACCACAAATAGCTCTGGTAGTATTCATCAAGATAAAGATCACGCCTCTTGGTACCCCAAATTATTAGCATAAAATCATTGATTAAATCTTCGGTGATTCTTGCAGGTGAACGTGTCTTATCGTCTATTAACCTTTGCTTTAGCTCCACCGTGAGCTCGTACACTACGAGCTCCGGTAACAAAATGACACCATATGGGACCATATGCCACTTATAGAACTTCTTAGCAAACCATACAACTCGTTTAATATCATCATTGAGGTATTGGGCTTTGATTTGACCATCAGCTTCTTGTTCTTCTTCTTTTTGGTCATGGTCTAGGACTAAAGTAACATTATACTTCACTTTGAATTTGGCCACAATGGGCTTCATGAGTTCCAAATAATGGGATTTAGCGATCTTTACCTTGAGTCTTTCCGCCTCTGGTGTCTCCGCATACTTTTTGGTGGCTGGATACTTGGACAAGTCAAACCCTGGCGTGAATGCCGCCACATTGAAAGCTTCACCACCAACATGTGCATCCCAATCAACGATGCTATCAGTAGTGTTGCCTGCGATAGCCATTCCATTTACGCCCATGGTGGCGGCTAACATCCAACATATGTTGTAAACAGCTCTCATTTGTACTTGGGTCTTGGGTATCTGAAATCTCTAGTGGAGGACAGTCAAACTTTGTGAAGCGTGAACGTGTTTCGTTCTCTCAAAATTGCAGAAGGTGGGACGTTCATATTTTAAATCGATCAAGTTCAATTGAGGATTTCCTGTTTTTAAATATGATTTAGATTTAACATTCACATGCGAACAAGAACAAGATATTGCATCAATTGAGTACATGAAAGAACAATAGCAAGACCTAGTCCCCAAAAGTCGCCCTAGCTTTAGAGACTAGACTAGTACAAACTGTACTAGACTAGTACAAACTACGGCCAGACTCAAGCTCTACTAGTATACGTACTCAGGATCATGAGACCCTGCACTAAATTCAAGCTGTATATTTATATTTAACTGATTTATATAGCGCGCGCCCCATATTTACTAGCAGCCTTTTTCAATTTGTCTTCCTGTTCCTGCTTCTTCCTACGTTTAAAGTCTTCCCGCCACTGTCTCAAGTTCTTGTCAGCCCTTATCATTAGCTTCTCATAATATCTTTGTAATATCCAACGTCTATCTTCAAAGCCAAACTCAAACTCAATTGGTTCAAGTTCAAAGTTGGTAAAAAGTTTCGCATCTAAAGGATCCAGATGAATTGCCAAAATGATTGCCTTATCAAGATATTCATACTCATCGCTATTCATGATGATGTCCTGCGTGATATGATACCAAACATATGCATCTTCGTGCTGATCGAGAAACTTCTGACGTGTATTTTCACCCCAGATATAGATGAAGAAGTCATTCAAAAGATCAAATGTTATATGGGCTGGTGAAAGCGATTCATTCTCAATCACTCTTCTTTTGACTTCTATTACAATTTCATTGACGAGTGGTTCTGGGAGCAACACTATTCCAAAAGGTAGTGACCCTCCTTTGCCAATGAATTTCCACCACCTAACAATCTTCTCAACATCATCGACAACTGACTGGTTATCGATTCCATCGGCATTCTCCTCAGGTTCCAAAAGCAATGTATAATTGAACTTCCGTTTGATATTATCTGAGATGGGTTGAAGAAGTTTAGAATACTCGTCCTTGGTAACTACTCTCAAAGCCCATTCCGAAGCAGACTTGTTGGAGAATTCCTCCAAAGCTGGGAAATCATCCATGTTGAATCCAGGTGATAATGTATGTGAACTGATATTGAACGATGTATCGACGTCAAATGGTTTAATGAAGAGTGGTTCAACAGGGTTCGATGTTTCTAGAGGACCTGTCAATTGAGTTGTAGAGTTGACGACAACGACAGTGTTTGCACTGACAATAACAGATGTAATTACAGTAAATATCAAAGACGATACCTTCATTGTGATAGTTTTTAGATGTTTTCTCGATGATGAGATGTTATAAAGAATACGCTACAAACATTCAAGAGTTGGGAGGGAAGTCATCCATGTATTTATATAGTCGATATAAGGACTGAGAGAAAAAAAAGTTCATTGGAGACCTTTATACGTGGAAATGTGGGACAGCTCTTTAATTTCTCATCTAAATTGAGTACATCTTTGAGTGTTTTGACACATGTGGATCTATAGTATAAAGAGTAATATATTTCTCATATCTTGAGGGCCTAGTTATAGTCTCAGAGAGACTAGTTCTATAAGCGATAGGACTAGTCTAATTACTCCAGACCCTCTTCGGCCCTCTAATTCCGTCGGGTTTACTTCCCAGTTCGGTACTTAAGAGATTGATCTGCAGCTTTGATTGTAATATCAGCGATTGTAACATGACTGGCTTTTATCATAACACAATCAATGATGACTCACGAAGGCCATGAAGCTGATTCTAATGAAAATCAGACATAGGAACTAGATCTGATTCCGCTGGCATACCAATAAGAAACCATTAAATAACACGGATATGGAGAAACAACAACTTGACGCTGCTATAGACGCCAAAGAGGAAGGGACAACAACCACTACGACAAACATCATCGAGGTGCCAGATGGTGGGTATGGATGGTTTGTTGTATTTGCCGTGTTCTGCTTCAACATCGCTACATGGGCCTCAAACTCTGCGTTTGCCATTTACCTTGCACATTATCTTCAAAACAATCAATTTGCCAATGCTGGTAAATTAGACTATGCCGCTATTGGTGGTATAGCATTTGGACTTGGATTGTTTTGTGCTCCCTTGACGATATACTTTCAAGCTTTGACAGGTCCAAGGATATGTATCATCGTGGGTGCCATACTACAATTTGCTGGAACAATCTTAGCGGCCTACAGTAAAAAAATATGGCAACTATATTTGACTCAGGGTGTGCTAGTAAGTCTTGGTCTAGGATTGATTTGTATCCCATCAAATATCTTTTTACCACAATGGTTCCGCAAGAGAAGATCATTGGCCCAGTCTTTAGCTGTATCCGGGTCAGGTGCTGGTGGTGTTATGTTCAACTTGGCTATACAACGTATTATTGAAAGTCTGAACGTTAAATGGGCTTTGATCATCCAATCAATAATATGTGTATCAGTGACTGCATTGGGTTGTATTTTAACAAGGACAAGATATGAACACGTCAGGCCAATTTTCAAAATTTATGATGCAGCTGTTATTAAGACTTTGGGGTTTGCCATCTTAGCCATTTGGATTGCCATAACGATGCTAGGCTACGTTGTCATCATGTACAACTTGGCAGATTTCACCAGATCGTTGGGATACTCGGGGAAGCAAGGATCAATTGTATCATGTATGATTTCTGTCGGCACATTTTTTGGACGGCCTTCAGTTGGACAGTTATGTGATAAGTTTGGTGCTGTCACAGTGGGTATTTCGACCCATACTATTGTCGGGATTTTATGCCTTGCTATGTGGATCCCTATCAGAAATTTTGCTGGTGCTATTGCATTTGCATTGATCCAGGGTGCACTAATGGGCACAATCTGGGTTATATTTGGGACACTGGTAACTAGAGTAGTTGGGTTAAGGAAAATGGCAACTACTCAATGTTCACTATGGGTCTTTGTGGGACTGTTCGGTATAGTCTCACCATTGATTGGTATACAATTGAGATCACAACCACCTACGGGTGCACTATATTCTCCATCACAATATCGACATCCTGCCATATGGTGCGGATGCTGTTACCTGGCAGCCGCTTTTAGTTTATGGGTACTACGTGCGTTTCTGATTGCTAGAGATGAGAAAGCCGAGGAATTGAATAGTCATATGGATAATGGTGAGTTGGGAATACCCGTGAGTATGAAGGATATCATGTCAAAGTTTTTCGCTAAATCAAGAGAGAGGCTGGTATGAGAAGGTAACGTGAACGTTGATCCACCATATTTCTGTGATGGAATTTACTACGCGGTGTGCACAGCAACAGGCTTCCGCTATAGGAAGCTGATCAATTATATTTGGGGATTGATAATGGATCTATTAACTACTTTATGGAATCAAATATTGCCATGTTGCTCTAAGTCAACAATTAATGACACAAGCTACTTCATGATGATGGCTATGACCTTCGAAACTATCACAATATTATATATATGATCGGCGGTAAATCATTACGAAGATGCGTACGTTTGGGATCATATCACTCAGGACATCATCATCAATAGCGATTAGTATGGATATTTTGATAAGGCAATCATTTTGGCAGTTAGTTTAGATCCTTTAAATCTGAGAAACAGTATTCACTACGTCTTTAGATTTCCTTTTGGCTTTTGTGAAAAAAATCGGAGAATATATTGATAAGGAAGGGCTGACAAAAACTTCAGAAACTGGCGCGGGAAGACTTTAGACAGTGGAAGAAGAAGGCACAGGGAGACAGATTGAGAAAGGCTGCTAGTAAGCATGACTAGCCATCTGAACAGATATAGTGCAGTTTCTGATCTAGTACAGTTTTCAACTTGTAACTTGTAATTAAGATAGTCTGTCGGCTATATCCGCTCTCGGCTTTACTTCCAAATTCGGCTCAGTAAATATAAGTTTTATAACTAGCGCTAAAGAAAACGGTTCTCAAATTAGTAATGGCTCAAGTGATCTTGGACTTGTATTGGAACAGACCAACGACAACGAGCTGGAGACTGGAGAAACAGAGACAGTGAGAAGTAAGCCACAGAGGAGGATATACCGATTGAAGAGAGCGCCACAGATTATCAGTGCAAATTTAGAGAGATCTTGTAATAATGGCCAGCTCCACATTGTTGACGAAAGACAGTAAAGCTGATACTACCCATGAATCAGAATCAGAAAAGATCTCTGCAAACATCAGCAACCCAATAAGCAACAGCTCTACAATGGATATGGAAAAGCAACAACTCGACGCTGCTATAGATACCAAAGAGGAAGAGAAACTCACAACGACTAATATCATCGAAGTGCCAGATGGTGGATATGGATGGTTTGTTGTGTTTGCCGTGTTCTGCTTCAACATTGCCACATGGGCCTCAAACTCAGCGTTTGCCATCTACTTGGCCCAATACTTACAGCATAACCGATTTGCCAATGCTGGGAAATTAGACTACGCCGCCATTGGTGGGATTGCTTTCGGTGTTGGGTTGTTTTGCGCTCCTCTAATAATATATTTCCAAGCATGGACAGGTCCAAGGATATGTATTATTGTGGGCGCTGTGCTCCAGTTCTCTGGGATCATTTTGGCGGCGTTCAGTAAGAAATTATGGCAATTATATTTGACACAAGGTGTTTTGATCAGTTTTGGTTTAGCATTGGTTTGTATCCCAGCAACTATTTTGCTACCTCAATGGTTTAGAAAGAAGAGATCATTGGCTCAATCATTGGCCGCTTCAGGTTCAGGTGCTGGTGGTGTTATGTTCAACTTGGCTATACAGCGTATCATCGAAGTTAAGAGTGTCAAATGGGCTTTGATCATTCAGTCCATAATGTGTGCATCTGTTACCGCGCTAGGTTGTATCTTGACGAGAACGAGAAATGAACATGTTAAACCAATCTTCAGAATCTATGACCCCGCTGTCATCAAGACTTTAGGATTTGCCATCTTAGCCTTCTGGACTGCAATCACCATGTTGGGCTATGTTGTCATTATGTACAATTTGGCGGACTTTACCAAGTCTTTAGGTTACTCAGGTAAACAAGGTTCAATCGTCTCATGTATGATTTCAGTGGGTATCTTCTTTGGAAGACCTACAGTTGGTCAACTGTGTGATAAATACGGTGCTGTCACCGTTGGAATCTTTACACACACCATCGTCGGAATCCTCTGTCTTGCAATGTGGATCCCTATCAGAAACTTTGCCAGTGCCATTGCATTTGCATTGATCCAGGGGGCACTAATGGGTACAATCTGGGTCGTTTTCGGAACTCTAGTCTCAAGAGTTGTTGGACTAAGGAAAATGGCAACAACTCTGGGTTCACTATGGGTCTTTGTGGGGATGTTTGGTACTGTGTCACCATTGATTGGTATACAATTGAGATCTCAACCTCCAGCAGGTCAACTATACTCGCCATCGCAGTATCAACATCCTGCTATATGGTGTGGGTGTTGTTATTTAGCTGCTGCTCTAAGTCTATGGTTCTTACGGGCATATTTAATAGCCAGAGATGAAAAAGCCGAAGAATTGAACAGTCATGAGGATAATGGTGAATTGGAAATACCCGTGAGTATGAAAGAGATCTTGCCAAAATTCTTTGCCAAATCGAAAGAGAGATTGGTATGAGTATGACCATAGAAACGCTACATATTCATACAAATCAGAAATACTAAATATTCTAACATTAAAAAACTATTTACATAGTGGCATCTGATATTCACATCAAAAGGAACACTTTCTTAATGCATTTACATTCACATATTATATTACTAAACTTTCACCGAGATATTCTGTTTAATCCGATAATCTAACCTCTTAAATCCGGTATACGTCAAAATCATTATTAATCAAACTCTGATCGGGTGTACCGCATCAATTCTCAGATATAGTTTACATGTCATAGTTTCACAAGATGATTAGTAACCTTCACAATAACTTTCTTATAGTTTTCACGGTGGTTATTCCCTAAAAGGTCTATTGGTGCCGATATTTGCGAAGACATATGTCAAAATGTGCCAAAAAGTTCACAGCTCTATCTCTCCACCTTTAAGTCGTTCAATCAGTATACAAATGATCAATGTGATCCAGTTATGGGTGTTTTGAATTGACATCTATATATATCTTAGATGATCTTGGTCGATCAACGTGGAATTAATGTTCTAAAAGACTGATGTTTTATATAACACATATTTGACAAAGACATCATGATAGATTCCATTATTTCCAAAGACGTTGAACGGAAAGGTAGTCAAGAAGACAACGAGATTGATCTCTCACCTGCAGCTGATAACAACAAAGAATCAGAAATAATTGAGGTCCCAGACGGAGGGTATGGTTGGTTAGTCGTACTCGCTGTTTTCTGTTTCAACATTGCAACATGGGCTTCAAATTCTGCATTTGCCATATACTTGGCTCATTATCTAGAACATGGGAAATTCCACAATGCATCGAAATTGGACTATGCAGCTATTGGTGGCTTGGGGTTGGGTGTTGGGTTTTGCTGTGCACCTTTGATTATTTATCTCCAGGGGTTTATTGGTCCTAAAGTGTGTATTATCATTGGTGCTGTTCTACAATTCTGTGGGATCATTCTAGCTGCGTTCAGTACAAAGCTTTGGCAATTATATTTAACTCAAGGTGTGTTGATTAGCTATGGTCTAGCATTCATTTATATCCCGACTAGTGTGTTATTACCGCAATGGTTCAGAAAGAAGAGATCTTTGGCACAGGCGATTGCAGCTTCTGGATCAGGTGCTGGTGGTGTTATGTTCAATTTAGTCACTCAAAGGGTAATTGAGGTTAAAAATGTCAAATGGGCTTTGATCGTTCAAGCAATAATTTGCTCCTCGGTCACAGCAATTGGTTGTGTGCTAACAAGAACAAGAAACCAGTATGTCAAGCCTGTTTTCGAACTATATGATAGCATAGTCATCAAGAGTTTCGGATTCTGGATCCTTGCTTCTTGGACAGCAACGACAATCTTTGGTTATGTTGTCATGTTGTACAACTTGGCAGACTTCACAAGATCCTTAGGATATTCAGATTCTCAGAGTTCCATTGTGTCTTGTATGCTCTCTGTTGGTGTTTTCTTTGGAAGACCCGTTGTGGGTCAGTTATGTGATAAGTTTGGCCCTGTTACAATGTGCATCTTTGTTCATTTGATAGTTTCCATCTTTTGCTTTGCCATGTGGATTCCCCTTAGAAACTATGCTAGTGCCATTGCCTTTGCATTCATTCAAGGTGCCTTGATGGGGACAATGTGGGCTGTTTATGGTACAGTAGTTGCTAGAGTTGTTGGATTGAGGAAGATGGCCACAACGTTTGGAAACCTGTGGGTGGTAATTGGGATTCCTGGGATAGTGTCACCTCTGATTGGTATTCAATTGAGATCCAAACCTAGTGATGGTAGCTTGTATTCTCCTACACAGTATCAACATCCTGCTATTTGGTGTGGAAGTTGTTATTTGGCTGCATCCTTGAGCCTTTGGGTGATGAGAGCTTTCCTCATTGCAAGAGATGTGAAGGCTATTGAACACCATAGTCATCAAGATAATGACGATGAATTGGGGATATCTGTGACTCCAAGGGATGTTTTGTCTTGTTTATTCACCAAGTCCAAAACCAGGTTTGTATAGGTGGTGGTACCTCTACAAAATCGTCAATTCATTAAGACATCTATAAGTACAGAAAAAACACACAATTCAAAAAGAAATCATTCTTCTCATGGTAAGAAAACATCGTTACCTTGCTCAATGGCTTTCTTGGTATGTGTAACGATATCATTAGATTCCCATGGATAAGCAATCCAAACATCTTCAATATCTCTAGCGGCAATGTAGTTGGTTTCATTGTAGACATCTGGTGGTAATTCAGCCTTTTTTGGTTTCAATTTGTTATGTAGCACAAAGATACCAAAGTTTGTGTTGGCTTCAGAGACTGGGATACCCTTAGCCTTACATTGTTCTTCAACATCTTTTTTCAATTCGGTAACGGCGTAGTTCAAAGTGGTTCTTGTGTCATCAACTTCATCAACAATCAAGATATTTTTACCTAACAAGGTGAAATCGGTGTTGACGTAGTCTAACCATTGAGTACGAACAACTTGTTTACCCAATTTCTCAGCAGAAGTGGAAACTGAACCGATATCTTCATACAAGGAAAGGACAACGGCCATAACACGGACGTTTGGTTGATCTGGTTCTTTCAAGAAGGTACGCACTTGTCTAGCTGGGATCAAACCACCACCGGCGACTGATAAGATTAAGTCTGGGTTGAACTTCTTTAATCTTGGAGTGGCTTCTTGGATTAGTTGATGCACATGGTTGTAACTGATGTAGACTTTGCTAGCTTCAATGGATTGTTCGTCGGACATTTTTCTTATGGTTCTTTTCCTTTCTCTATCGATCGATAATGCCACAATTAGCTCTATAGTTATGCTTCAATGGCCAATTACCTCAAGTATAGTAACTCAACTAAACAGGAGCTTAACCATTATTCTTTGACCTTCTGATTTTTTTTATTTTTTTTTTATTTTTTTTTAATTTTTTTTTGCTCCGCGGGACAAAATTCGTCTATCCCCGTGCCGCGGAAGTTGAAGCCACAGCCGCGGTAAGTCACGTGTGTAAATTAAAATCATTCGCGAATTGATTCTGCAAAAAGTTAGCCGATCGGTAGAGAGATTTACCGCCTATAAAGTATAAAAGATACTTCAAATCTTACTGGGAAAAGACTCCGAAAAAGTAGATGAGCAGAGTTCTACTGAGAAAGATGTCGTCTTCTACTTACAAATACGCAAATGGTGAGTAGCACTATACAAGCATTGTTGAGCAAAACTAACAATATCTCCAGACTTTGTGTCATTCTTAAATGCCGCTCCAACTCCGTATCATGCTGTTGATAATGTCAAGCGTAAGCTAAACAAGAACGGATTCCAAGAATTGAGCGAAAGGGTTAACTGGGCTGGTAAAGTCGTGAAAGGTGGGAAGTACTACGTCACTAGAAACGCCTCATCCATCATTGCCTTCACAGTTGGTGAGAAATGGGCTCCAGGTAATGGTATCTCCATCATTGGTGCTCATACTGATTCCCCAGTTTTACGTATCAAACCAGTCTCCAAGAGAAATGCTGAGGGTTTCATTCAAATCGGGGTTGAATTGTATGGTGGTGGTATCTGGCACAGTTGGTTCGATTCTGATTTAAGTGTTGCCGGTAGAGTCCTTGTTAATAAAGACGGTAAGATCGTTCCAAAATTGATTGATATCAAGAGACCTCTATTAAAAATTCCAACTCTAGCCATCCATTTGGATAGAGACGTCAATACCAAATTTGAGTTTAACAAGGAATCCCAATTATTACCTATCGCTGGGTTGGATAATGCTGTACCAGAAACCAATGACGAAGATACCGTTAAGGCCAAGAATGGTTGTTGTGAAGGTGCTCCAATGTCCAATGAAGACTTCCAATCTCTGAAATCTATTGTACAAAGACATAACGAGCAATTAGTGGATCTTATCGCTAAGGAAGCTGGTGCTTCAGTGGATGAACTAGAGGATTTCGAATTGATCTTGTATGATCACAAACCATCCACTCTAGGTGGGTTAAACAATGAATTCGTCTTTAGTGCAAGATTAGACAATCTAACATCATGTTTCACCGCTGTGGAAGGTCTTGTTGAATCCGCTACATACAAATCATTGGCCGAGGAGAATGGTATCCGTCTAGTTTCATTATTTGACCATGAAGAGATCGGTTCAGCATCTGCCCAAGGTGCCGACTCCAACTTCCTACCAAACATCCTGGACAGAATCACTGGGCTCACAGGTGATGCCGAAGTGGATTTAGCAACTCCAACAAGATCATACATCTTGGAAAGTTCTGCTAAATCATTCTTCCTCTCATCGGATGTCGCTCATGGTGTTCATCCAAACTATACAAACAAGTATGAATCAAACCATAAGCCAAAATTGGGTGAAGGTCCAGTGGTCAAGATCAATGCCAATCAACGTTATGTCACAAACAGTCCTGGGATTGTCTTGCTGAAAGAAGTTGCCACAAGGGCTAAAGTCCCATTACAACTATTTGTCGTTCCAAATGCCTCACCATGTGGGTCCACCATAGGTCCAATCTTGGCTTCCAAAACTGGTATTAGAACTTTGGACTTGGGGAATGGTGTCCTAAGTATGCATTCAATTAGAGAAACATCGAGTACTGCTGATATTGAAAAGCAAGTCGCCTTGTTTAAATCGTTCTATGAACATTTCACCACTATTGAGCCAACAATCTTGATTGATGGTGCCTAGATGTAATCCTACAGTATATAAATCAATATACAAATGCATTTTATGATTCAGATCTCACCCATATGTAAAAAAGTCTATTTACGTTTACGTTGTTGCTTTGCCTTTAATTGGGCAATTCTTCTCTTTAAGTCAGCATGCTCATCTTCACTTTCACTATAATGCTCTTCAGCGGTGAATTTCCCATTGGTCTTGGCAATCTCTTCATCACTATAGCCTTCTTCATCATCGATTTCGCTTTCATCCAACTTATCCACAACTTGGCGCTCTTCATCAGATTCTTCACCACTGGATCCTTCAACTTGCATGAATCCTTCTTCATCTTCTTCGTAGAAATCTTGTTCACCATCATCAATCAACCCGGCATCATCCAATTCTTCAATGTATTCAACATCGGATTCATCAGAATCACCATGGAAATCATCTTCGATTTGTTCCTCGGTCAATTGTTTAATCTCTTGTTGGGCAAACATAACATCTAATTTAGCCTGTAATTGTAATAATCTTGGTAATGTAGCAGATCTTCTTGTCAAAGTAGAGTGTAAGGAGGATAAGGATTGGGATAAGTTTGGAATGTTGACCAAGTACCCACCATGGATAGCCATAATCCATTTGACCCAAACGTTTAATGGACCTTGACGATGTGTTTGTCTAGCAATACGTTCTGCTAATCTTTCCAAGAATGTAACAGCCAAATTGGTATCTAAACGTTGAACAGTGTTTTTCAAAACGGTTTCGTCTCTGTTGTACAACACAGTCTCTAATAGGGCATGATCATTAGCTTTTAAAGCTTGCGTCAACACAACAGTAAGAGAATCAGCAGTGACTTTACCCTTCTTCTTCTTGATAGGTTGTTCAACTTGTAAAGATTCTAGTTTTTCAGCTAAAGTTGGACCATCTTCCTCTTCATCATCTTCATCATCGGCTTCATTACCACCTTCAACTGGATCTTTATTGTTCAAAAATCTCAAATTATCACCAGTGGTGACAACTGCACTGGCTTCGTTATACTGTTTAGCAGCGGCAACATCTTGGCCAAACATACTGTGTTCTTTAGCTTGTATAGCTGGTCTATCTTTCAAAATGGTCTTAATCCCCTCTAGACCTGTTAATGGAACAGATTCAAAATGTGGAATGCTGGCATCTTCTAACCATGCGATGGTGACAGAAGTACCCACAATGTAAGAATTTTCAATTTTGAGTGAAGTTGTACCATTTGGACGTTTCAATTCTATAGTGGCATTGGCTTGTCTAGATTGTTGACCTCTTCTTTTGGATTTAGCAGTGGATGCAGCAACTGGTGAGGAAACATTACTGAAGATTTCCACAACACCATCCTCTGTCACAGCACTCACGGTATCATCATCATGAGAGATGGAGAGAATACTACTTTGAGTGACCAAAACGGTTGGGGTACCATCTAATGGATAAATATTCACGTATCTATCACCTTCGGCAGCGGTGATGAATGAATCTGTTTGTGGGATCAATGAATGGATTGGAGAGATGTGACCTGGGTAAGTCTTGATAACTTCTTGAGTTTCCAAACTGAACAGTGATACACTGTGTGATGCCAACAATAAATGTGGTTTGTTTTCAAATTCAATAACTCTGACTAATTGAACAGGATTTTGGATATGAATAGTTCTTTTAGGTTTATAAGTGACCAGATCCCATTCAACAATGTCTTGACCTAGATCGACCGACCAACCTGAATTCGTTATGCTTGAGTAATGGAAGTCATTGATTGATGAGGCATTTGGATTTTCCAACTTCGCTATCACTTCGTTTGTCAATGGTGAATATATTAATACTGAACCTTTGTTTAAACCGACAGCTAAGAATTGGTTTTCTATGTTGAGTGAATTTGATTGTCTTCTCTTTTTGCGTTGCGATTTCGAAATGCTCACAGTAGAGTAGTTCCCCCATGAGACACTGGTTAACTTGTGACCTTTATCCAAACTGAATGCATTGGCTAAAGTGGATGATGAGTTTGTAGATTGTACTCTGATCTTGTGTGTATCTAATGCAGTGATTGCAGAGACGAAGTAGTTCCCGTTTGGATCAAACTCGGAGGCAGCTAGCACGGAACCCATGATTTTTCTATACTGTTCTTGATCTAATTCCTCGAGTGAGTTGCTCTCCTCTTTCCTCTTGTTTCAATACACTAGGAGATCACTTATCATCAACTTCTTCATAATGAGATGAGCTTCCTGCTTAAACAAAATTTTTTTGGGTGCGTGCATTTACCAAAAGCTCGCGAATTGATTCTGCAAAAAATTAAAAATCACGTGATTTAACGTCGTCGGAATTCAAGATTAGTCACCCGGATTTCAAAAGAGTCTCGCGAATGCGTTTTGTTGTTTATTTCAAAGTCTATATAAACATTGCAGGATCCACGAGATTTCAGAGCCAAAAAGTTGGATTGGGCTACTAAATAACAATTACAATAACTGCATAATGAGTGACTTTAACAATGGAAGTGGTGAGGAAGTGAATCTCCCAAAGGGTATGTGTGCTTTGAGCCTGTGGAAGGAGCCACGTTCTACTTTGATGAATCGATACTAACCGTGTTGTACATATAGCTACTGTGCAAAAAATCATCACAGAGATCCTACCGTCTGACTTGACCTTCTCCAAGGAAGCCAGAGATATTGTGATTGAGTGCTGTATCAACTTCATCATGATCCTATCTGACCAGTCAAACGATATTGCTGAAAAAGAAGCTAAGAAGACCATCGCCTCAGACCATGTCATCACTGCATTGGAAGAACTAGGATTCTCTGAATACATCGCACCAATCGAAGCTGCATTAGCTGAACATAAAGAATCTCTAAAGGGAAGAGAAAAGAAGAATAACAAGTTTCAGAACTCTGGTTTCACAGAGGAAGAATTATTAAGGCAACAAGAGGAACTATTCCGCCAATCTCGTTCAAGATTACAAAATCAAGGACCAAAATCTGAAGATGACGTGAAAGCTGAAGTTAAGGAAGAGATATAGAGTTCTCTTTCATAGCTTGTGTATATTACGACGATGTTTGAGCTTTCTTATTTTCTTTTGGTTTTTGGGATGAGTGTTATGATGTATTTTTATTAGTGTACAATAGATATTGGCATGGATCGATTGAAAGTAGATCCGTCAAAGTTCTGTGATTTAGCGCAATTACTTATATGATGTAGTATATATTTTGTTGCTGATTCTTAACAATGCTTATGTATATGTATATGTTTTATGAATCTCTCTGATTCCAGTCTATGACAAGTTCATGAGTTGCTGAATAGCAGAGATTCTTTCTGGGGTTAAAGAGCTCACAATGGCATTATATCTCTCTGGTTGACTTTGTTGTAATGCTCCAAACTTATTTTTAAATTCACTGAAAAGATTGATTGAATCTAATGGGGTATCTTTAAATGCATCATCATCTTCCTCATCATAAACTTCGTCTTCAACCTCAGCATTGTCATCACCAACACCTTGTAATAATGCTTGTCTTTTCTGTAATGCTTCAGGTAATTTCTCCACGGATTGAATCAATTTTTGACCAAACTGTGGGATGAAACCTTGAATGGATTGTGGCAATTCTGGTGTTGATAATAATGATAACAATGCTAAACTTTGTAATTTCAATCTGTAAACATTGTTCATAACAGTGGACAAGTTATACCAGATCTCGAATAACCTAACAGTTTCACCCTGTTGTTCCAAATAACTCAATGTTTGCACAGGATTGATGTAAAGTGATGCTAACAAGATTTGAACAAATCCTAATGGTGGTAGATCTTGTTCTTTGAAAGTTGTCAAAGCCAATGGGAACATATCATTGACTTCGTTAAGCACCAAAGTCATGTATTCAATGATTTCAAACGCACCTTGATTATCAAAATCAACAGGCGAGTTCAAAATATCAGTGATAACGTTTTTCAATGGGACAACTTGTGGTGAGTTGGAGTTTAAGCCCTTGAACCCATAGACAACAATGTTTTCAAAGAAAGGAATGTAAACTTCAGTAAATTCAGCTGCGAATGTTTGGAAAGATTCCAAGGCATCTTTGTACAATTCCCATAAACTTGGCGATATGGTCTTTCTAGCCATTGATAAACTTTCAGCCAATTCCAAAGCTTCACCCAAGAAGGCAACTGCCGCATTCTCCAAGACAAATTTGATAGCTGGTGCAAAGACATCTTCCAAATTAACTTTTGACATGGAGACAGCCATAGTGGTCATAGTGTTGATATAGCCAACAGCCTGATACTCTTTTTCAGTTTCACCATCACTACCACCTCCATTCATATGGGTTGCTTGTAACTCCAGCAAGTCTGTAGCTGTTTGAATGAATTGATTTGTTAGAGTGACACCCAAGTCATGGGCGAATGGTTCCAATTGTTCAGAGAACTCTTCGACAAAGGCTTCCATAACTTCACCAATCATATCTAGTTCATAAGTTCTTGACAAATGGATCAATTTTTGCATGATTGTTGGAACATCTGATGAAATTTGTTGGACAACTGCCTTTTGAACAATCAAAACTTTCAAAGCAGCTGCGGCTTCGACTTGAACAGCCAAGTTATCATCACTCTTAAAACTTTCATAAACACCATTGAAGACTTGTGATAGCACGTTCGAATCCTTGTATGTAGTTGTCACGATGGAAATGGTTTCGTTGGCTCTTGCTCTCAAGAATTCATATTTACTTGTCAAGTATGGTGCAATGAAATTTGCAATGATCGGTTCGACTTGATCCTTAACAGGAGAGTTTTCATTGGTGAAGTTCAATGAAACAGAACTCAATATTCTCAAAGCACCCTCTGTTTTCAATGCATTTGCCTCTGATGGTGATTGGGCAAAAGAGCTAAACTCTTGGTTCAAAAATGACAAGATTTGGTTCAATTTTTCAATTCTATGATGTGAAACAACGAAAAGGAAATCCACAGCTGCCACATCTGCAGTGTTTGATTCTCTATAAACATCGAAATATCTTCTAATGTATTCTTCTTGATCATCTTCGAACAACTCCAAATCTTTTTGACATAGTGAGGGATAAATCAAATGATGCAATATGATATCAAAATGTGGTTCAATCAAGCTCCATGAGGAAGTCATGACACATTTTTCCAAGAACGAGATCAAATGGAACAATGACGAATCACTCAACCATAGTCCACTGCTCCATTTCTCAATGATACCAAAATAAACTTGTAAAACTTGTGGCACTATCGAGGCATTGAAGAAATTGATAAATTCCTCAGTAACCACTTTACTCGTTGGAACACCAAATCTTGCAAAGAATCTATGCAAATTGGCAAACCCCCATTTATAAGCCTTAACTCTCTTATCCAAAGATCTATCAGCAGGTTCCAAGTCTAGGATTTCAGATGGCAAGTCTCTTTGCACGACTGCTAAATGTAATGAGATCCAGTTGGACAATTTTGAGACATCATGGAAATATCTTGGTAGGATGTTCATTGTCGAGTAACGGAAGATTTTCAAAATCATATAGAGCATCTCACCTGAGCGATAATCCGTGTTATTCAAGATCTCTGATGCCAAAGTCTCCAAAATTGGATATGTTTGATCAATATAAGTGTCTATTATGGTTCTATCACTAAAAGACCATCTTTGTGATCTTGTAGCCTCATACAACAGTATCAACCCTGTATAGACATGTGTGATATCTGATTTCGAGTTCAACAATTGTAATATGGCATCGTTTAAAACCCAACCTTTTAGCAAGATGTTTCTCACAGCTAATGTCAATTGTGGTCTAATATGACTATCATTACTAGTCTTGATAAGGGACTCGATCAACTTGGTTTTCAATTGTTCTTGCTCCTCTGGTTTGATCTGCTTATCTGAACCATCGTTCCAGTGTCTGGCGATTCTATTCTTGAAGAAAACAGAGGCAGAACTTTTGATAGTGTTTGAAGCTGATGGATCAATGGCCAGTTCTAGACAATAAAGGGTAAAACCTGGCTGTTTTTCAAACTCGGACAATTGCTGCTCAGCCTGTTTTCTGACCTGTGGATTCGGGTCCAACGTTTGTGCCAACGCAGTGGCGATGACCTGGGACTCCATTGCTCTTCTCTAACAATCTGGTCTTTCTATTCAGCTGTTAAATCCCTTTGTTTACGTTGTTGTCTTTGTTTATTTTTTTTAAAGTAACC
Organism: Hansenula queroliae; assembly: GCA_030674255.1. NCBI lineage: Eukaryota > Fungi > Ascomycota > Saccharomycetes > Phaffomycetales > Wickerhamomycetaceae > Hansenula > Hansenula queroliae. The sequence continues at coordinate 19,379 of JAJLXP010000065.1, read as the reverse complement.
TGCGAATTTTTTTTTATTTTTGCTGTGATGGATTTCTGGTACGGACACTACGCTAATAACCAACTGATGCGATTCTAATTCTAGAGTTATGGATTTCTATTTACAGAGAGCGGAGAGGACAGATCCAAGTGTTAAGCCAGTGATGAAGACAATGCTGGAGAATGTAAGTACTTCCTCCTTTTTCAACGTGGCTTCTAGCGCATCTCCTTGTGAAGTTAGGAGGTTAAAAGTGGGTTTGAACAAGTTTAAGAATTCATCAAATCTCAAAGCTATCATCTCTGTCCAAGTGGATGGTTGTAGTTTAGGGTACGGAAGCTCTTTGATACTTGGTGGCTCCACAGGGTCATCAATGATTTCCTCTCTCAAAAGTTCATCTCTCAACACGGGATCACAAAATTCATTCTTCTCCAACATTTCCATCTTGTCATTCATGATCAGATCCAATTTCTCATTCTGTGTCAATGCATTCTGTTCCAGGACTCTTTGCACTTTTTCCTCAAAGTTCCCCACGAGTCTTCTTCGTTTCCATGGTTCTAATAATAATTGGAAAACTAGGAACAGCAGGATATTAATCCCCATAAGACCAAATGTCCCCCATGTCGAAGTTCTCCGGATTTTATCTGACCAGATTTGTTCTTCGTGATAACGTGTCAAAATGGCTTTTGACAAATTGTTTTGAACTTCCTCTTGGTGAACATCTGCCTGGTCCATTGCCTCTTTAGCCTGTTTCTCAATTGAGGCATTTTCATGATCCTCTTTATACAATTTGGTAAATCTTTCCAGATCAGTTGGCGACCATGAGTGTTGTCTTTGCAAAAGCTCATTTACCTCTTTTTGAGTGGCTAGTCTCTTGGCAATGGCTTCACTATATGTGTGTTTAGTCAATTTAGCATTTTCCTTCGCAAGTGTCAGATCCTTTTCCAACACTTCAATGGATTGTCTCAATTTTTGAATTGAGGAATAACCAGTGACATCATTCAGAGCCCTTGTAGCGGTAAATATCGTTTCTTGTAACGAATCAATGTATAACTCCAACTTCTTGGCCCATTGTTTCCGTTTACTTTCAGTCTCCGAAGGTAAACCTTTAATATTTGACGTCTGATCATCATTTGTCAAGTCCTGTTTGAAATCATAACTTTGAGATTCTTTCTCCTGCTGTGCCAATTTAGCATTGACATCACTAATAGCCTTCTTAGCCTTATTCCAATGGAATTTAGTTGGTTCTATAATGTTTTGTACCTGTGTTTTCGTTTTCTCATATTGTTGATGTGCAGTGTTTAGATGGGGCCGTATTCTTTCGAGGAATTGATCCACTGCTGTTTTAGCTCTGGGGAAACTCTCTGGCTGTGCCTTTACTTCGTCTTCGTCTTCTTTCTTTGATGTTGTGTCTTTTCTCTCATTATTATTGATGGAAAATTGTCTATGTATCAAGAAGGGCCTTATGACCACTGGCTGTGATAGCACCAAAGTCGGTCTAGCCAGACATTGTAAGCCTGTAATTCTGAGCATCAAAATTAGACCAGATCCACCACCACCTCTGAGGGATCTTATATCTTAGTCTTGAGCTCGTCAGAGTCCTCCAGATCCACCTTCTTTCAAAGGTCTCTATGGATCTGCCATTCGCGAATGATGAGCAGCTACAATACTAGGCCATTATGAGTTCCAATATTTGATGCAATTATAATTCTATAAAGAGGAGTTCAAAGCCTTGTAGTTCAATTCGATATTCAAGATGAAATCGTCTGAACCCTCGACGACTGCACCTTGCGCACCAACGAGTCTATTACTACTACTTACATCACCTTTAATGGAACTTTCCCAATTCTCCACATCCCATTTATAACCTTTAGTTGTCAATTTGATTGGTCCTCCCAAAGGTAAGAGACCACTGTTTGCCCCATGGAAAACATGTTCCAAGGATTCGTAGCTTAGGTAGTTGCGGCCCTTTGGCATTAAGAAGATCAAGTCTGTTGGAGTTAGGAAGAATAATCTCAAGTTTGGATTCGTTTGGGATAATTTGAATAATAGTGTGATGGAATGGATCGTGTGGTCAAATCTTCCATCAATGGCACCAACCATAGCCACTTGGATATCTTGTTTCAGTTGTAAATCCTTGTGTAATGTGAGGATACCATCATATGGATCAATTTCACTAGCTTGGAAAGGTTCACCTTGGTCTTGGAACTGGTAATACACTTCGACCAGATCCAGACTCTTAGCAATATCCGTAGCATACTGGGTAGTCTGTGGTATCACAGCAACACCTTTGGACTCATACCATTGTCTCACATCTGGTTTCAAAGAGTCCAAATCCCCCACGATGAAGTTTGGCAAGTATTGAGATCTCTCTTCATCTGTTTGGAAATAGTTGTACAATCTGTTAGCACCACCATCACCACATATTTTCAGATGGTACTGGCTCCACAGAGAGGTGAAGTTTGGAATCAAGATCGGTTGGTTGAGGATGATCAACGCACTGTGATGAGCTGGTTTGAATACCGAGGTGATGTTGATGATGTTGACAGGTCCTGAGGGAACTGCGACGTCAATTGACTCTGGGTTCTCGGTGACTTGGGACATGACTGCGATGATCTATCTTGAATACTGAGATTAGATTGGTGAAACTAAAATCCCATTTTCAATATAGTGTTCTTTCCTCCTCTTATATGCGCATCTCTATATTGACCGTTTCGCGAGTTTGGCTGTATTATTCTATGCAGATACGCGGCTTTACGGCCATTTGGGACATCAATTGACAGTGACTACAAAGGAAAATTGATACTTAAAGGACCAAAATATTGCGGATATTGTATGAATGAACATCATCTCCATTAAACCTTTACATTATAGTGCAATCCCTGGTTGAATAGTGTTATTAGTTCTTGATTTCCTAATTGGGAAGTAAAAGTGTTCAACATCTAGTATTATACATCCAGACACCTGATAAACAGAGCTCAAGTATAGAGCTTATTACTTATAGTCTTATAGTACTTATTACTCTACACAAAAGATACCAGCTAAGAGAAACAATTCGGAACAGATCAAGACACAGCCAACTACAAGATGAACGCTAGCAATTCGGACAAGTACAAGTACAGAATAGAAATCCAGCAGATGATGTTTGTCAGTGGAGAGACAAATGATCCACCAGTGGAAACGACCTCACTGATTGAAGACATTGTTAAAGGACAAGTGGTGGAGATATTGATGCAAGCTACAAAGACTGCTATATCCAGAGGGAGCAAATCCATAATACCGGAAGATATCATCTTCCTTATCAGAAGCGATGCTGCAAAAGTCAACAGACTACGAACATACTTGTCATGGAAGGATGTGCGTAAGAATGCTAAAGACCAAGAGGCCGGTGGTGTCGAAGGTACAGATCTGATTGATGATTCCACTATGGGGCCTAATAGTAAAAGTGGTAACGATATGATGAAGCTGAAAAAATCACAAATCAGATTACCGTGGGAATTGCAATTCATGTTTTCTGAACAGGCTTTGGAGGATGAAAATGAAGAGTTGGACGATGATGAACGTGCTGCAACATTAGTATCACTGAAGAGATTGAAGAATGCAGATGATAGAACCAAGAATATGACACGTGAAGAATACGTTCATTGGTCCGAATGTCGTCAGGCCTCGTTCACATTCAGAAAAGGTAGAAGATTTAGAGACTGGGCAGGGTTTTCCTCATTAACAGATGGGAAACCAAGTGATGACGTTGTAGACATCTTGGGATTCTTGACATTTGAAATCGTATGCTCATTAACGGAGGAAGCTCTAATAGTGAAGCAAGAAGAGGAATCACTCTCGAAGCAAAATGTCAATGTGAAGCAAATGAATCATAACAAGAAGAAGAGGAAACATTTGTTTGATCAGCCTGATGAAGCGGCCAAGCCATTGACACCGGAGCATATTAATGAGGCATGGAGAAGATTACAGAAGATTTCTCCAAAACATAAGGCACTAAGGAACTTCACTGGCGGGAGATTATTATCTACAACAAATGTTATATAAAATTCGATTTAAATATGTGATTCATTGTCTCTTTAAACATTAAACATTCCAGTTACGTACAGCTCCATACAGTAACATCTTACTATCACCACTGAAATTTTTCTTCTTCGCTAAGCCGGCACGACGTAATTCTTCTATAGATTGTTGGGTTTGTTCCATCAACTCAGTATTATACTCATCCACCGCAAGTTCATACCGACAAAACTCACGGAAGTAGGGCGAGACATCAACCAAATATGTTTTGTCTGGCAGGTTAAACACATTTTTGGCATCAATACCATCATCAAAATCAAACATCTGCATCGCCGAATGTCTTGTGATTCTCTTGGAGACACGCATCTTGGTCTTGAAAAACAATTCGTCAAGCTTTTTGATATAATAAGGTTGATGTTTCCTAATGGTTCTTGTTGGATGTGTAACCATGGAATCTTGGAATTCTTGTGCCACGTTGTATTCGAATGGTAATGGTGCAGTACGTAACTCTTCCTCATTAATGAAAACATCATTCGAAAGGACTTCATTCTCAATGGATTCATGATTTATCAATGAATGGTTATTTGTTTGCATCAAATCACAAATGGAAAAACAATCAATAGCACGAGAAAATTCATCAATATCCCTAGAATCATCAATGTTGTCCCTTATCGTGATTTCTTGTGGTAGCGATGCCCTCTTCAGTATAACCAATTCATCATCAGGATTAGGCACTTCACAAATCATTTGTAATGTAGATATACATTTCCTCAAATCCGCATTATTTTCATTGATAATCTCTGACAAGACTTGTTCGTCCAATTGGATCTTCTTGGTCAACCCCATCAAAAATAAATAATTTTTTAGTACAGATGCTGGTTGTCTTGTGATTTCAAAAATGGATTTCTCATTCTGTGCACATTCCAAGATATTCGATGGGATATAGCTCAAGTTCTTGCATGTTAGGATAACGGGTCTTCTCGATATGGTCAAGACATGTTCCAAAACTGACCAGAACCCTCTATCTGATTCAAACAACACATCAACATCTTCAAAAAGGATAACACCTTTTTGGAAATCATCATTATCCGAATCGACTTTATGACTCTGATGAACCAATTGTGTAGTACTCAATTCCGTAAGATTTGTCATGATATCCTTGCGACCACGAGCTTGACTTGCATTGATTTCATAAACGTAACCTGACAGGCTCTCGACAATGGAATAAATGGCACTACTCTTACCGATCCCCTCTGGACCTTTCAAGATCATTAGTGGACAATATTCTTCCATATCACCATCTTCGTCACCAGATTCATAAGGACCATCATCAATGAACCCATCAAATTCATCAACTTCCGCCTTACGCATTTTCTTGAAATTTGGTCTCTTGGTTCTTTTTTTCAAAGTGGTGAATGAGTTTTGTAACCATGTGGAGATCTTTTTCCGTTTATCACTATCAAACAAGATCTCCTGTGGTGTTTCCGGTTTGAAAAAGTTGGTCCATAGGTTATTATTGGGGTTCTCAAGATGCTCATTCTGGAAATACTTGAGGAACTTGGAATATCTTGGGTCTCTATCCAAAGAGGGGACCTCGGATCTAGCGATTTCCTCTATGCTGAAGAAATTGACGTATTCAGTTTGTAATGATTTTGTAAAGTGTTGTTCTGTATGTTCAGATTTCAAGTCTATGGATGAAAGATCAAGTTCATCACGAACAACGGGTGTTTTGGGAGTTAATGAAATGCTTCTATGCTCATAATTGGGCACTTCACCAACAACATGCATATGTTCTCTTGGTATTGTTGGTAATGCAACTTCTTTTAGTTTGGATATGGTATGCTTTGGGGCCACTGGTTTATATGAAAGCATGTCCAGGTATGATTTGGCACCTTCGACATGTTGGTTTCCCTTTGTAAATAGTGTCTCTTGAACAGTTTCTGTAGGTGGCTTCAGTTTAGAATAATCAACTTTCAGTGTGACCATTAGCTTCTTTTTCTTATCAAACCTTTTGAAAAGGTCCTTGGCTGAGATGGACGTCGTCATAGACTTTTTGATCTTGCTTTCCAAATCTGCAATTCTTTGTGCATGAGGTTTATACTTCAGTGATACCATCAGTGATTTTTGAGGTTCTTTGGAATCTTTGGGACTTTTCCTTTTCTTTGTGCGCTTTACACCGGTCCCCTTTGCATTGATTTCTACCGCTTCATCATCTGAGTCAAGATCTATCATCTCCACGTCTGGAGACTCTGCTTGAATTGGTTTGATTTTTGGTTTCCCCGTTAGCAAGTCCTTTGCGGTGATCCCGGACTTTGGTTTAGGTTCATCTTCAACATCATAAACTATTGGCTCAGGTTTGTCATCAACATAATGCACAGTTGGTTCCTTTGGTTCCTTTGGTTCCTTTGGTATATCTTTCGTCTTAATTACCGGAAGATCTTCTGATTTCTTCTTCTTAGGCAACTTTGGCTTTGGCTTACCAGTCAAGATATCACGAGCGCTTATTCCAGAGCGAGGTTTGGGCACAAATTCTTCAAAATCATGCATTATATCAAAAGAAGCACCATTGGGTATCATAGGTAAGTCACCGGGTATGAGAGATTCCACAGTTTTAACTTTAGGAGCTGATATTTTGTTAAAGATATCCGAGACATTGACTCTTGCTTTCCCATTATCCTGGCTGGCCTTTGAAGCGACATCCTCTTGACTCTGGTCCATGCTGTTCTCAATCTCACTCAGTATGAAACTGTCTTGGTTTGTATCGATATGGCCTGGTTCAAAGTACGACGATGGTCCCTCTTGCTCGATGGATACTGTACTGGAAGTATCAGTATCGTCATCAGCAATAGTATGGTACACTTTCTCCTCTATGAGCGACATCTTTTCCACTAAAGAGTAGCACCCTGACTATAACACCAGTCTAGTATAATACTGTCCAGTTTGCCACTTTGGTCAGCTCTTAGCGCTTCAGCTCAGAAAGTCTTCCACTACAAAATCCCGTATCAATTTCTACGCAAAGCTAAACAGACACGTTAAATTTCCGTAGAAGCGTGTCGCATTTCCGGTAAGAGCACTACTAGGGAAAATATTATCGCGAATGTGTTCTGTAAAAAGATCAGTTACAGGGCACGTAACCATTTCCTTATTTGGTAAAGCATCTTAACTATGGTCGCTTTTCTCTATCTACAAAATTTGTATGACAATAAATCAGTTATAAATTAATAGGTTGATACACAGGGCTGTAATCACCACTGTTGCAACTCTTCAAACAGGTCAACTCTGCCCTGTGGTGTGTTCAAGTTCTGTGCAACAGCATATCTAATATCATCAACCATCGCATTATGGGCACATGCCATAACACCAACATTACCGACAGATTCTTCCAAATCCTGCTTTATCAGCTGATCAATATTTGGTCTACCGAATCTGAATTCAACGAAATTTAAATGAGAGGCAACGACTTCATGCGCAGCTAGTTGTTGATCTCTACTTTCACTAGTCTTCTCATTCTTGGAGTCTGAATCAGAAGCAGAATCGAATTTGGAGCCTAGTGCTGAGTCCGGTTTCGTGACATATACGATAACATCAACCGGTAGTTCTTTCAATCTCAACAACTCTTCATAGAACCAATCAATCGAATGCCAGTTTCTAATAACCCAATACAGCTTGATCTTCTTCTCAGTCTTTTCTGCCAATTTTCTAGCATAGGCATAAAGACCTGGGATACCATTACCACCGGCATACAACAAAGCAGTATCGTATCTTTTCAATGGTTTTGGATCACCATATGGACCTTCCACTGTAACTTTGATCTTACCAGTTTGGTTTGGTTGTTTTCTTAATTGACGATGTATTTGAGACGTGACACCACCTTTAATCTTGGTGTAAAACACAATTTCATTATCGTTATTAGAAACAATGGTGAAAGGATGTGATTGGAAAAAAGTTGTTGGTTTTAAAAAATGAACGTATCCAAATGCACCTGGATATGCTTTCCAATACTTATGCTTTGGAATGACAATTCTCAAAGTTTCATCAGACACAACAGTAGCTGTAGCGGTTCTAACACCAAACGAAATCAATCTAAAGATTCTCACAGCTCTATCAAAACACCAGATAGCAGCCATTGAATAGGCCCAATATTCATAATCGAAATCAGCAACATGGATCCATGTAGCAGCAAGGAAAATAGCAGCCATGACAATATGTATCATTAGGAAAACTTCATAATAATTCTTTCTAACCCAATAACTACCAGTGATCAACAGGATACCACCAGCAACACCAGCAACGATACCCCATCTATACCAAAAAGTCAAGATTCTAGTGTTGAATTTCCCCAATGCCACGGATTGCATATGCATCGTAGCAGCATGGACCACTAACATAACGAAATTGATTCTCGAGATGGACTTGTGATATGTGACAAATGTGGCTTGTTTCCAACCTGTTAACCAAAGCAGGAAATTGTTTCTCCCGACAAAGAGATATGTCAAGTTGAACCCATACAATGCCAATATACCGGATCTATCACCTGGGTATCTAGTCATCTGAGCGGTCTTATCCTTCCAAATAACATTGTTCTTGATATATCTATATCTAACAGATTCAAACACAACATTCAACACTAAGAATAGGAAAATCACAACACTTTCAATTCTTGTAGGTAATAACCCAGAGACAAATGCAAAATATTTTTTACCCAATGGGTACACAGCATTTGTATGTGCCTTATGAAACAGAGCTGGCATACTAACATGTTGTCTCAACTTGTTAATAGGTTTTTTATTGAAGAATCTACCCACAAGGGAGAATTTAGAGGCAAAATTGTATATCGTGGCAAACAGGAAAATCAAAGCCCAATAACCTAGGAACCCAGCACCATAGTATAATGATTCAGTTTCGTTACCGAATCTCATCTTGTATGAATCATAGGCGTTGTTGTAAAGCTTTGTCTTGTACTTGACTGGGACATGTACAGGGACCGAGGCATTGAAATGAGTGATGTTTGCAGTATTTGTAATGTAATTTGTTGCATTGTTATAGATCTTTCTTAATGATTCAGATGTGTATGTCTTGTTCAATTTAGCGCAATTGGCGATCAACACGTTTTCCACTTTAGTGTTTTCATGACCTTCTTCTTTGTACATACAGTACAATAATGAACCAAGATTTTGCTTATTGGAACATTCACATTTATAACCCTTTGATGCCTTACCACTGCAGAAAGTGGCTGTTTTACTCACAGAGTATTTACAGGACATCACGACGTAGTCTTCATGAGAGTATTTGGCTTTGAAGGCAGCATCTGCAACACTGACTAGCAGTATGAAAGCCAATAAATTGTGAAATAGCTTCATCTTGTGTGAACTGATGAGATTTGACTAAGAAAGAAAAGCGATTCTCTAGCTAACGAAAAGGGATCCATGTTCCTATTTATACTAGTGAGCAGGTGAGCATAATGTGCATATACAGCTGTATGATCCATATACTCAAATGGATATATTGGATTCATTCATTGATTATTGGCCAGATTGGATTGCCATTTAAGGTTTCTCAATGTATAATGCCGTTGAGACACATACCTGGGCTTAATTCGTAAAAGGTACACAATGCGACTCTTATGATTTGCCACGAGTTGAAGATACCTTTCCCAGTTGTCCCGTCCCGAACGTATGTCTTCTTATGTGTCTTGTACTCTTTTCTCAGTCTCTCAAATCTGGAAAGATCAGTTGAAATCTAAAAGATCAGACCCTGGCTGTGGGAATTGAGGAAAAAAAGGTTTCGAGTTTTGAACGCCGGGAAATTTTGTGACAAAGTTTTAGATACATTTAAGGTGAAACTTCAGGAACAACTTGAACCAGTGAAATCAAGAGAGTGTAATGACATAGAGAAGCTTATGAATATATGAGGCTCCCTGTATAGTTTCTCTAAGGTTTGTCAAATCTTCTCTGCTCTTGCTAGTCTCTCGCATGGTGTCGATCTCACCTTCAACCAGACCCGTTCGTGATATAATTTCACATTCAAATTACACCCTAAAACAAAGGACAAATCCATCAATTCAACTCAGCCAACGAGAGATGAGAAGATTACTTTAATTCATAGAAATGTCCCAGGAGATGTTCTTCAAGACTTGAACTACAATTCGGAAATGCCCAGACTTCAAAAAGAAGAAGTCGTACAGTGTACTCGTCTCAAGAGTTGCAAGTACAATCACAAAAAGACTCTACCAAGACCTTAAGAAAAGGCTTGTCTGGGGATACATATTACTGAAAGCCAGGATACTTCTATAAGTTATACACCTCCCTCGTGTCTAGGGCTCTTGTAATAGAGGACTTGATTGAGGATATGTAGAGAGGGCAGTTAGAGCTATAAGAAAAGGCTTAGTACATCACCTCAGATGTATGATACGACTCGAGTTCAGGCTTACAAAACCTTTGATTTTTACCAGTTAGTGTCGCCTATTGCCAAGCCTGTCTATTAAGGAGACCTTTATTCCATTATGTGAGACGTACTCATATCACTGGAGTGCGTAGCTATTTATACTAGTACTAACTTCAAAGTACCTAAATCTTCATATAGGAGCTGTTGTAGGCAATTGTAATGTACATGTCCCTCCAATTCATATATATTGTCTTTACAATAGGCTGTACATCCTATATACAGGGTACTCTCGGGATCTCATGGACCAAGGTACCTATTCTTTAGCACCGATGGTACTCACTAATTTAAGCTTACTACATGATATATACGTCCGACAAAAACGTCGCTCCGAAAAGACAATTCAGCCCAAGCCACTCAAACACTTGCTTTAAAAGCTTATTCATTTGATTATGGAACCGATAGGGATTGAATGTAAGTGTCTCAAACGTCTTCGGCTCATCATTAAACGTTGAGCGAAGTACAGTAATAGGTTCCATGTAAAACCCCGTTGACGAACGGGTATTTAGTCAATGGGTAAATAAACTAAACGGAGCAATGCTGAGAAACGCTACGGAAAGCACGATCGTAAGAGGACTGGTCAAGATAGTAATAGAGTATAACATCTACTTTGCCTAGTCACTTCAATTTGTTGCCTGAAAAACCTCTTACGAATTCCAGTTTCAGAGATGCCGACACGATGGAGAGATTGATCTGATAAAAGAAATACCATAATGTCTCGCTAGTCCCTGTCCAATTGTCCAATTGTCCCTCTGAGTCTCTAGACCCTCAAGCTCAACGAAGATCTCTCAATCGATTCCAGGACATATGTACGTCTGGTAACTGGTTTCCTTGTACAATTGCAAATTTTTAATCAAAGTTATCTGATCGTGCAGCTAAATGACTAAAAAATAACATGCAGCAAACTGATTGATCATTGAACAAGGGTGCCAAGTGCTCCCACTTCTTTTCTCCAGGTAATAGAAAGCTTGTCCTTCTCGTATACTAAACACACTGGCTCACTGAAACCTCTATAACTTCGATGTCTTCTTCAGTGAAACACTTAACGGTTCTGTTCAATCTAACTTTTTGGTCCCTTTCAGGGACCGGAACGGGCTCATATTTAGGTTTTAGGTTTCCAGCGTTATCAGCGAATGTCCGATTGTCGGCCTACAGTAATCAGACAAAAAATGCCGCTCAGCGAATAACAAGCGAGGAAAATACTTTACACCAAAAGATCCAAAAAGTGTTGGAAGATCTACGTAGTAGTGTCTATACTGTAGTACGTACAGTTAACGTAGCTTGACTCGAATTGGAATCGCTGGATTGATGGCCTAGAGAATCATCAGGATACGTATCACGTAGTGTTGAGGTACGATTGATTTCAACACCCAGAATCCTATTGTTCCATTCCTTGATAGCGATTTGAACAATACGGCTTAGCATTCTTGGCCTTTCACGTCAAATCAAGAAGTTTTTCATAAACATTCGGGTGCTTTTCACTACCTTAAATCCCGCTCTCTTGTTTATCTGTTGTCCGATGTACTATTCCAATGTCTATATATTGTTTGCATCGGACAAATTATAAGCCCACCAAGAGGTTTTAGTTTTAGGTACTCGTACTGAGGTACGTTGCACGTACTATGTAAAATGAGAAGACTTTGTAAATTTGTATGCTGCGGTTATTGCTTGTTCTTGTTTGTCGTTCAGGCGTTGCTAGACTATGCTGGTTATTAGAAAAGGAAAGCGATGAGTACCAACTAAGTTCCACCAGCCACAGTTCCATCCTAGTAATTCTCTAAGTAGTACAAAGCAGTCACTTTTCAACTTCCAGATAGTTTAGATAACGTGGCGAGGTTTAATTTGATCGCAACAAGTTACAACTCACTGAACGCCTTTCGTCTATGGACTTAGCAGCAAGGGTAGCCGGGGGACAGGCGGACTTAGAAGGGTCCCGACTCCCATACAAGGTCAGACGAGTAAATATGCTGATGCTCTTGATCTCGAGGAAAGCTTCAAGAGTATAGCTACATACCATTACTGTTACAATTGCCGGGAAGTATTGTCAAAGCTCCAAGCCAAGAGTTCAGTCGACGGTGATTCAAGACTCGGCAATTTTTCAAATACCTTTTGAATCGCCTTTAAAAGTTTTTCTTCAACCTCAAACTTTGAGAGTTTCAATCTGTGTACGGCTAATGCCAGTGTGGCCTGCCAGAAGTCTAACACATAGCCAGCCACGTTCATAGATCTGGAATCTATGATCTACGATAAGTTTGGCAACCATGAAACGTTTCAAGGTCTGTGAGGTGAGACGTATTGGTACAAGGACTATACCGAATCATAGATCAGTACAAATCATTTCTAGCCAAGTACCGAGCTAAGAGCTCGTGAAAAAAGGGTGTGAAGTGGTGATCTTTCAATTAACGACATACAGATCACTTGGCTCTGGGCATTCCTAGTTGCTTCGAGAAGTATATAAGTACTTGATGATTCCTGTGTCCATCTTATCTACCACCATCTTGTAGCTTTATACAGCACTAACTTCTCATACATCACTTGATAGAACCCTTTAGATCAAATCTTTGGACATCGAAGACAATGACCACATGTCCACAATCTTACTTCAGATGCAACAGATAAAAAGCCCTCGGACAAAGTTACAGTACATTACGGAAGAAGAGGGATTCGCTAAAGTTCTAGTGTCCAGTGTCCACGTATTTGACTTGAAAAGTTGAAGATGTTGAAGTTATTGCTTATTCGATATGGACTAGTCTTCTGGAATCTGAACTGATCGGGACTTTCTATATGCCGATCATGTGCCACAATTTGATTGTTCAGCCTTTGAAAGTACAAAGAAAATGAGCTGAAAAAAGGTCACCAACACAATGCTGGACTCTCTTCAATCTGGTGCTACTCATCTCCATCACAATCCGTCATATTCACCACCAAAGTAAGTCAATAGATCCTCCAGATCTCGTTAAGCTTATCAGATCCCTGTTCCTGGCGGCCTTTTGGGACTTTTGTCCGACTTTCCACAGATTTAACTTTCGACATCGGCATTAAAAATTTCATCTGCCGGAGACTCATAAAGACATATAGAGAATCAAAGCATACGCCAGACAGATCAGCCGTAAATGGAATCCTAACTTCTTTTGATGCTTGCATTTCAGTTTCCAAGGCCAGGAAAGGATGATATTCACTGTCCTGTGGTTGGCTGGATCCGGGATGTCTCTGCTTGGGACAATGTACGTTGCAAATTGCAATATGCGTCTCGATTAAGATTGCAAATGATTCAAATTAATTTTATTCCGGTTGAGATGGGATGGCCATATTGGAAAGCAGTCTATATAAAGATAGAGAAATCCCACAGTTACGTATTGGATAACTTTTACAGGTAGCTTACAACCTCAAATCAACAACGCTCGCTATGAAGTTACAACAAGCCACTTTGAGTGCTTTGACATTAGCATTATTATCCTCTACAGTTGCTGCTGATGAAGGTTGGGTGAAATACTCAGATGAAGACTATGCCGTGATGGCATGTAAAGGTGCCCTTTTCAGCACTGCTCAATTTTGTGCCAAAGATACAATCAAGAGTTACAAATGTCAATGTAAGAACAAAGTTGCATTAGGGTCTTGGGTTTCATGTATCTATGAAAACACCAAAGTTGGTGACAAGAAGTCCAATGCTATCATCAATGAATACTGTGGAGCTTTCAATGTCACTTTGAACTCTACGCAATTGTTGAAAACTTATAACAATGCTACAAAATACATCGTTGATGTCTCTTCTGATAAGAGTTTCAACAAATCCAAAATCATTGACTATCCAGTCAAGTACAACAAGAAAGTCTACAAGAACTACTATGACTCTTACAAATCCCGTTGGGGTAACGTGAATGATTCCATGTACATGGGTGCCGCTTTGCTAGGTTACTGGGCCGTCATTTTCTTGGTCTCCATCATTTACAACTTCTTGAACAAAACCATCTTCATCAATAAATATTCCAAAGGCTCATTCGCTAACAAAGTGAGATCCACTATTGTCTTACCATCCTTATTCACCAACAAGAAACACGCTGAACCAATGGAAATCGCCAAGGGGAAAGTCGCTGGTGGGTTACTACCAACAAGATTACAAGCTATGGTCATCACTGGTTATTTCGCTCTAGTTATCGCTTTTATGTCTTCAAGATATTTCTACGTCGAACATGACACCATCTGGAAAACTAGACAAGGTCAAGCTGCTAGATATCCAGGTGACAGAACCGGTGTTCTTGCACTATACTCTTTGCAATTGACCTATCTTTTCGCTGGTCGTAACAACTTGTTGATCTGGTTGACCGGTTGGAAACAATCAACTTTCTACACTTTCCACAAATGGATTTCTAGATTCAACTTCCTCATTGTCTTGGTCCATGCCGGTGCTATGCATCAACAATCTTTAGGTCTTGGTAAATTAGGTACTAGAATCTTGACATACTGGTACAGATGGGGTATTGTTGGTGGTGCTTTTGCTGGTGTTTGTGTATTCAGTGCTGCTTACTCTGTTAGAAAACACTACTATGAAGTTTTCCTATTAACCCATATTGTCAGTGCTGCCATCTTCTTAGCTGCTTCATGGATTCACTCTGCTAAATTTGGCTATGAACAATTCACTTATGCTCTAGCTGCTATCTGGTGTTTTGATAGATTCGTTAGATTATGCAGATTGGCCGCTTTTGGTGTCAAGACTGCTAAAGTCACTGTTGTTTCTGATGAAATCTTGAAAGTTGTCATTCCAAACACTAATGGTTTCTGGAAGGCTTTCCCAGGTGCTTTTGGTTACTTACACTACATTAAACCAACTACTTTCTTCCAATCCCATCCGTTCACCGTTATTGAAACCAATGAAAGAGAAATTACATTCGTTACCAAGATTAAAGGTGGTGTTACCTCTCAAATCCATGGTTACTTGAGAAAACAACCAAACCAAACTGGTCACATCAAAATTTCTGTTGAAGGTCCATACGGTAACCCAACAAACATCACTAGATACGACACTGCTTTGTTATATGCAGGTTCCACTGGTATCTCATCTCCGTTCTCTCATGCTTTGAAGTCTGCTCAATCAGGTAAACAACAATTTGTCAAACTTTACTGGATCATTAGACACTGGAGCTCCATTGATTGGTTTGCTGATGAACTACAAAAATTACAAAACACCAATGTCCAAGTCATTGTCTACGTTTCTCAACCTGATTCCGCCGTCGGTTCAAGATATGAAAATGGTTCTCAATCTGATTCTGATGATAAGGCTGAAAAAACCGAAAAGACTGACCAAGATTCAGCTTCCAACAGCATTGATGCTATCAAGAAAGAATTGAGTTTTGTTGAATTCAGATACGGTAGACCAAACATTGATGAATTGGTTGCACAAGATCTTGCTGAATCTCAAGGTAACGTCGGTGTCTGGACCGTCGGTCACAATGCCATGGTTGATGATGTTAGAGCTGCAGTTGGTGCCAACTTGAACTCTGCTAAGGGTAGAGTTGACTTCTTTGATGAATTGCAAGTTTGGTAATTTATCAAACAAAGTGACTTTGAGTTCATTCGTATATACATTTATTTATTCTACAATAGAGTACAACACTCGTTTAATATAGACTTTTAATCTTTTGATATTGAAACCACCAGTAGATCATGATACAATCTCTAGTATGACACAGATAGATGTAGCACATACCCAAATCCCCACCATGAACCAACCAGTAACTTTATTCATATGGAATCTATTCAATGGAACCACAATCAATAGAAACAGCAAATTAATTAACAATGCAACAGCGCCCACTATCAAGGCCTTTGACAGTTTAAACTCTATAGGTCCGTTCAAAGGTATCACCATAAGCCCACTGCCACCAATCCCTAATAAGATGTTCAATAATGGACCGCCAAAACAAGCAGATAATGCCATCATTGGGAACCCCATCTTGGCGATCGTGAAATTGGAGATGAAGTCACCTAATGAGTTTCCAATAGCGAAGACTGTGACACCAAGGATAGCGTCTGATAAGTTGAACAAGATTGAAAAGAATTTAATGATGGAGATTAATTCAGCAGCGATAGTGGAGATCCACGATATGGAAATAATGAACCCCATAATTGCAAAACTAATTTTGGAAACCTTGTATGGAAATTCATGACCTTTATCAATAGCAGATTTAATCATTGATAATGCACCGACTAGCAAAGATGATATACACATTGGCACAACAATTAGTTTCCAATTCCACGAGTCTTCGTAGAAGTTCAAAATCCCAACCACAAATGGTGAGACGACACATTGAACAACCAACAGCCAGTAGTTCAAGATATCCATTTGGAAATTCTCAAAATCTATCACTGGGACTGTCAATCTTAGGATGGCCACTAATGGGAGACACATCAAACTGAAAATCTTATCCCATACGGATTTTTCAGTAAATCCTCTCAAAGTCGGGAAAATCAACAACACTATCCCATTCGACTTGTTGAAGAAGACTTGCTTCAATTTTTCCCTTACCAAATTTTGGGCATCTTCATCAATATAACGTGGTTGCTGTGTGTCATAGAAATCAATATTATTACCAAAATCGTTATGGTATGTAGCTGGTGCTGTATGGAGTCTTGCAGAACCAAACTCATTGTCAACATCATCCAAGAATGGAGATGTTGGAGATGTATGAGCACGGATTGGATGCGCATGTGGCTTTTTGATTGTGTTTAACGAGATTGGAACATCTTCATCTTCATCGTTGTCGTCCAGCCTAATGGCACCTTCTCTTCCCTCATAGAAATCTTGCATTTTCGTATTGAATTCCAATGCACCCAAGATTGAAGGTCTTATTGTCATCTTCTGAGACTCTTTGGCCCATTCATCGATCTTCTGAGAGTCCTCTACTGAGTCTAGAGCCTCAATACCTGGAAGAACTTCAAACTCACCTAAGATGTTATCATCGTTGACTTCATTATCTCTGTTGTCGGCATGATACTTAGCCATACCTTCAGTACCATTGTTGAAATAGTAGCTGTTCCTTATTCTTTCATCTAACAGTTGCGTTCTTCTTCTCTTTGTAGTCACCCAACCCCATGATATCACAAACACGACATAAACAACATAAGTAAGCAACATGATCAATGATTCAACAAGCGTAATTTTCCCATCGCTGAGAAACACTATAGTGATCGTCAGTGCCACGATCAAGAATAGCACATCTCTTATAAATGGTTTTGGTGTAACTTTAAAAGGTTTAACAATGGACATCGCACCGACAACAACACAAGTAATGAACAAAGCAGCACCACAAAGTTCACCAATGGCCAAACTTCCTGAGCCAACTTTAACAGCTTCCAAAGTGGAAAACACATCGGGACTCCCGTTACCTAAGGCTAACAATGTGACACCGGCAAGATTTTCACTCATCTTAAAAAACTTGGCTATGGTATCCAAGTTTGGACACAAGAATTCGGAGGCAGTGATACCCAATGTGATGAAGAGGATCATCAGCATCAAGCAGAATGTAACGATCTTGAAAAACTTGAGGCCACCATGGCAATAATACATCGAGACATAATTGATCAAACCAATTTTGTAATCAGCACAATAGGTATCGACGAATTCGCATCTTTCTTGTTTGGGTATATGATTTATATCATGACAATCATACTTAGGATCTTGTGTTTCATTAAATGGATGTATTGGAGACGTGTGTGACGCCTCTGGGAAGTTGTAAATGGGATTTGTGACATTGGGTAGTATGTCATTTTGTGTATAGGTGTCCTGTGCAATGACTCCTAACGTCAGCGACAAGGACAGTGTCGTGATAAGTTGCCACCTCATTGGAGTTGTCAGAGGTTCTGTAGCCACCTGATATCTTCGTAATCTATGTGACTTATGCTCAGAAGTGCCGAAGAGGTGAATTCAAGACCTTATGAACCATTTCTAGTACTTCACGTAACATATCGGAAATAAATTAAAGGCTGTGAATCTCGGTAAGTGCACGCATATGAGTTTTGATATGAAGATTAAAATTATACCATGATTTTAAATACATTTGTATCTGGTTAGACAGTAAAAAAGAGCTGGTAAACTGGGGTCTTGATTATTTCACTACTGCTTGCTAGCTGACTGTTGTCTCTGGTGGCCCGTTTTGCTTGAAGAAAATTTTAGAAATGGAATTCAAGTGGTTTGATCAATCAGAATATTATATAGATGGTTGCGTACAATTTGGTATCAGAAGCAAGTTAATTGCTGAACTACCCAGAGCATTAAATTCGATATCAAAGGCCATGTTGGAGATACAAATGTCTGGAGAGAAGAGGCTTAAAGACTGAAGTATCTGTGGAGAACGGTCTGTTAAAAGTACGTTCGGACACCATTTTTCGAGACGTTGGAGCAATGGTGGTGCAAAGATAGGAGAAACACACATCCAAGAACAGCTACTTAATAAATTACAGAATACCTATGTCAATAACAATTGATAAAGCTTGAATGAATTCATAAGATCAGACTACAAAGACGTTTCACAGAAATCTCAGATCATAGTGCATCCACGCCATCCACTCGTGATATAAAACTCTAACTGAAAACCCGCTACTTTCAAAATATCCTCCAAACCCATCAAGTACGCTACCACTACCTACTTAAGGCCTACATCTACCTTGAAAGCGTTACTTATTAGCTCATTCGGGTATAACCGGCTTTATTTCCCGATTAGGAAAGCGCGTCACGTGATTTTCGCGAATTTTAGTGGCACGTCAAGGATGGCAGAGGGATTCTTAACTATGGGGGAAGGCGGGTCCATGGATGGGTCCATGGGTCGATGATCGGATTTTTGAAAACATGGAATCTGAGGGAGCTATGGTGCTAGGTACCGGGATGCGGTCTGGAGAACACGATTGGTATACTTTTGGTTGCTGTAGCATGTTTGTGTCGGTAGTAATCG
>JAJLXP010000064.1:0-84333 GCA_030674255.1 Hansenula queroliae | reverse complement strand
TTCAGGCAGGATATCCAAGACAGAATTCAAACCATGTCCTCCTCCAAAGAGCCTTCAAACACCAAGGAAAAAGAGGTGGTGATCTCAGATGATTCTGCCTCTTACCAAGAGAACCAAGATGCCGAGTCCAAACCTTACATTGACATCTCTGTGCGCTTGACACCAGAAGAGCTTCAACGTCGCTCGACTTGGCTTTACAAGACAAAAGTTTTTCTATGGGATTCAGCTGACAAACATCCTCATGAACGAAGCTTTTTGTTCAAGTTGGACTTCTTCCTGCTCTCATCTGCTATGCTTGGGTACTTCATCAAGACGCTAAACCAAACAAATGTCTCTACAGCATACGTCAATGGTATGAAGGAGCACTACAAGATGAGTGGTAACGACTACAATTATCTGCATACCTTATGGACAGTGGGCTACATTGTGGGACAGGTTCCTTCAAACTTGATCTTGCACAGAATCTCTGCACGTTACTACTTGGCCGGGCTGGAGCTCTCTTGGGCTGTATTAACCGTTTTGATGATCCTTCCTAAATCCACTAATGGTCTTTATGCCATCAGATTCTTTATTGGCTTGGCAGAATCAGGTTATTTCCCTGGGCTGGAATACCTCATTGGTTCTTGGTACTCATCAGTGGAGATCAACAAAAGATCCACATTGTTCAACGCTGCTGGTGTTGCTGCTGGTTTGGTATCAGGTCCATTGCAACAACGAATCTTACATGCTGGTTTTGCACAAAACTCACGGTGGAAGCCCTTCCAGTGGATGTTTATCTTTGATGCCATTATTTCAGCTCCTATTGGGTTTTACACCTTATTTGCCGACCCAAACACACCATCAACCACAACGGCATGGTTCTTCTCTAAGAGGGATAAACTTGTTGCACTGGAAAGAAGAAGACGCATTGGTGCTCAACTAAACACAAGAGAGCCATACACTTTGCAGAAGATCAAGAGTTTTTTCAACACTTGGCATATCTGGGTTTTCCCAATCTTGTTTTTAACGTTTAGAGTGACAAATGTTGCACCATATACCTCCAATGGGTTCACGCTTTGGATGAAAAAGGACTTGAAACTGACATCTTATCAATACAACATTTATCCAACAGGTATCAGTGGTGGTGGGATCGGTTACTCTATCGCGTGTGCATATGTCAATGATTATTATAAAAACAACCTGACTCAATACTTTTTGGGATTCATGTACATCTCAGCTATTATTTCTTACTCTGGACTTACAGCTTGGAATATCAACAAGGGGTTCAAATGGTTCTGCTTCTTCTTTTTCGCAATAACATCTTCCAGTGGTCAATCAATGATCTTCTCATGGGTTAATAAGAATCTTGCACACGACGATATGAAGAGAAATTTTGTCGTGGTTATGACTAATATGGTGAGTTATATCATCACCGCATGGATCTCCCTGGTAGTATTCAATCAAGACCAAGCTCCAAGATTCCACAAAGGTTATGCCTTCACCACAGGGATGGCTACTTTCGGATTGATTGTGACAATTGTTTCATATATCTTGATCAAAAGGGATGAGAAAAGGTACATCAGGGACAATGGCCAGGCAAGAGATGTGCACAAAGGTGGTGCCAAAATTGTGACTGTTTGATAGTTACATTTAGTCCTGTTGTTTCCCAAGCTGGCTTGATTCTTTTCTACAATTAGTCTATAACGTTGAGTCTAATTTAGCTTTATATACAAATCAATCATATCTTTTCAAGGTAATGAACATCTCCATCCAAAGCTTGTAGCCTTGCAGCAGCTTGTTCACTTGTCAAGTCTCTTTGAGCTTCACCAAGCATCTCAAACCCAACACAGAACTTTTTAACTGTAGCTGATCTCAACAACGGTGGGTAAAAATGCATATGGAACCATGAAATATCCTGCAGCTCCGCTGATGAGCTCAATGGAGCCTGATGTAAACCCATTGAGTAAGGGAAGCTAGTATTGAACAAGTTGTCATACTTTGTTGTCAGTTTTTTCAAGATCTTTGCCAAATCAACCTTTTGAGCCTCGTTGAAGTCTAAAACTGACTTTAAATGGCTCTTGGCTATCAATAAGGTCTCAAATGGCCATAGAGCCCAATAAGGAACAACAACAATGAAATTATCATTCTCCAAAACAACTCTCTCTTTTTTCAATTGCTCAAGCTTGACATAATCTTCCAACAAATGAGTTCCGTTCTTCCTGTAGTATTTCGTCATGTTCTTCAACAAATGGTCGACTTCCGTTGGGATCGTATCCAAAGCCCAAGCTTGACCGTGTGGATGAGGGTTTGAGCATCCCATTGCTGACCCTTTGTTCTCAAAGATCTGGACATACTTGTATGGTGCATTATTCTCAACAATGTCTTTCTTCAACTCCGAGTAAAGCGTATTCCAGCCATTAACCACACCTGTAATTTCCTCCACACTCATCATTGGTATTGTCAAATTGTGCTTAGGACTGAAGCAAATCACGAAGCATTTGCCCTTGACACCTTGAGTCTTCAATAGTCTGCCTTCCAACCCATCCTCACTCTCTTGAGTAAAGTCCGGTTGATCCAATTTAACAGCAGAGTAATCGTTTGTGAAGATAAAAGTGGATTCGTAGTTTGGGTTGACAGGACCAGTGGCTCTAGCATTACCAGGACATAGGTAGCAGGCTGGGTCATATTCTGGGAGCTGGTTCTTCTTCACCTCTTCAACAGCGCCTTGCCATGGTCTTTTGGCACGATGAGGTGAGCATAGAACCCAAGTATCGTTCAAGGGATTATAGCGACGATGCGAATGGTCAGTGAAATCAAAGGAAGTGGACATCTTGTCTTGTTGGAATTAATTCAAGTGACAAAGCGCAGAATCATGGGAAGTAACTCCTTAATACGTTTTGGAGCGAACTGTCCACTACCTGGACTTCCTGCTTATAACACTTCATAATGGAATCTGGATTTTTTTTTGTCCCGGAAAAAAAGAGAACATGTTATGTTTTTCCCCGGCGCCTCCACTTTTTGTCCCGACGCAGGAGCATGCATATGTCTTGGGACATGTCTATTGTCCACTCGCGTATTTTTCCGGGACAAATAGTGTAGTACCGAGTACAAAAAAAGTCATATGGTCAGTTACGGACAATCTTTAGATACTACCTTTCTCTTTTCCAATATCATCTAATCAAATGTTCAGTGAGGCAAAAAATGGCCGTGAAAGACAACAGTTATAGTGCTAGGGACAGTGTGTTCACAGAGAACGTTCTCGTTACCGGTGGAGCAGGCTTTATCGGCTCTCATTTCGTCAATAAAATGGTGTCAAAACATCCTCATATCAATTTTGTTTGCATAGATAAATTATCGTATGCTAGCAATGTCAAGCGAGTACAAGTGTTTGATCAACCAAATTTTGAGCTGATAGTGAGGGATTTGTCCATAGAGTTTGAAGAGTTGTTAAACATATTCAAGAGGTACCGGTTCAGCCATGTTGTTCACTTCGCTGCAGAGTCGTGTGTTGATAGATCATTTGAGGATCCACTATACTTTACTAAAAATAATATTCTGAGCACACAAAATCTTTTGGAATGCTGTCGCCTCTCTGATGTCATGCCATTTTTCCTTCATATATCGACCGATGAGGTTTATGGAGAACAACTAGGATCATCCGATGATGTTAATGAGAGATCTGTTTTGAACCCTTCGAATCCATATGCGGCCACAAAGGCTTCAATAGACATGATCATCAACGCCTACATCCACTCATTCAAACTACCAATCACTACAATAAGAGCAAATAACGTTTATGGCCATGGTCAATATCCCGAGAAGATCATTTCAATGGCCATTGATGCTCTGCAAAAAATTAACATGGGAGACCATGAGGCCAAGGTAACAATTCATGGTGATGGTCATCACAAGAGAACATATCTATTTATAGATGATTTTGTTGAGGCTCTAGAGCTTGTTTGGGAGCTTCAGAGACAGGATTCCAAGGTATTGGGACAGATATTCAATATAGGAGGACAAAACAATGTGGAGTATGAGATGACTAACATTGACCTTGTGAGCCTGATTACAGCTACTTATAATTCACTCACAGGTTCCAAGATCAAAGATCACATAATTTTTACAAAGGACAGAAATTTTAACGATTCTCGATATGTGCTTGATTGCACAAAGATCCGCCAGCTTGGTTGGTGCCCTCGAGTAACTTTAAGACAAGGGATACTCAAAACTATCAAAAGGTATATATTAGATCATTAGAGATAAAAAAAGATAGTTAACTAAATAGATATTGAGTTCTGGAACCATATAAATCACCTTTGCGTAAGATCACTTGCTTTGAGAATTTATCGATATTGACGGAATTGGTAGGTCTACTTGGCTCAACTGCAAAACCAGATCTTGCTTTGAACCCATCAACATCAATACCATCACCAGTATAGAATTGAAATGCTGGCTCTGTACTTGATACCTTCAGTGAATGATCTTTAGATCTTACCTCAATCAGCTCCACTAGCTCCTTTCCCCTGGTATCTAACAACTCGTTGGATTCGTCCAAAATGAAATTAGTATCAAATGATTGTTCTCCCAATGTGAACATTTTTGAGCCTAAATCCTTGATTTCTCCAGTTGGCAAGCTTAATGAGTCAAGCTCCAAGTATTTGCTTGTAGATAGCTTAACAGAGTATGTATCCATACTACCTCCAAGAGTGAAATAAGAGTGATTTGTCAAGTCAACTGGCGTGACAGAGCCATTGTCGTTAATGATCTTTGCTTCAAACTCGAGATCAATTTGTGTTTCTTCAATAATGAATGTAGCAACTGTTTCCAAGTCACTGTGGAATCCGTTCGAGCCATCAAAGTCAACGAGCTTAAAGGCTAATGAGACACCACCATTCTCACCGTGCTGTTTTGCGATTGGACCTAGCCACTGCTGCTTGTCAAACCCGTGCTGGCCACCATGAAGTGTCTTATTCTCCCCTTCATTAATAGAAAGCTTGGAAACAATACCATCAACAGTGAATGATGCATCGCTGATACGGTTTGCATAACGACCAATGGTGGCTCCAAAGAAAGGATTCTCCTTGCGTTTGTAATCTTCCAGAGTTGCGAATCCTAGGGCCAAAGCATCACCATTCAGCTCAATCTTTTGAATTGTAGCACCGTAATTAGTGATAGACACTTTGAAATCATTCAACTCCACATGGTGAATTTTGTTATCATCATCACCAAACTTTTCCCATCTGTAGTTGTCAACGTGAAACCCAAATGGGTTCATCGTAGTCCACTTCCATAGATCTCTACATGCGTCATCGATTGTGAGTTTGGTGTTCCATTTAAGCTCAGTGTTAGCCCTGGTTGCATTGGCTGTCAAATCCAAAACGTCACCATCTCTTCTTCCCACAATTTCATAAGGTAATTGTTTCCCAACAGCTTTACAAAACGCATTGTAGACGTCAAAGACTGTAGAACCATTCCCTGTTCCCAAATTCCATTCTCTGAACAAACCTTTGTCTTTAACTTCATGGAGATATGCCAAAGCTGATAGGTGACCTTGAGCCAAATCAACGACATGGATATAGTCTCTAATTGGAGTACCATCGTGTGAATTGTAATCATTACCAAAGACGGACAGCTTCTCACGTCTACCAATGGCAACTTGGGCCAAATATGGTAGTAGGTTGTTTGGAGTTCCTAATGGATCCTCTCCGATCAGTCCAGAAGGATGGGCACCAATCGGATTGAAATATCTCAAAATTGCAGCCTTCCATTCAGTATCACTCTTGTAAAGATCGTGGATGATCTGCTCAATCACATACTTGGTCTTACCGTATGGATTCGTTGGATCATTTGGACAGTGCTCTGGGATTGGTATCATGTTTTCAAAACGGGTTGCATCACCATAAACTGTGGCTGACGAGCTGAAGACAATAGTTTTCACATTATTCTCCTGCATAACTCTCAGCAAGTTGATAGTTCCATTGACATTGTTATCGTAGTATTCCAGTGGGATTTTGGTAGATTCACCAACGGCTTTCAAAGCAGCAAAATGGATGACACTAGTAATTGGATAGTCCTTAAAGATTTTGCTCAGGGCATCATGATCTCTCAAATCGGCTTTGACAAATGGAACAGCTTGACCAACGATGAACTCAATTCTGGAAACAGCATCATAGCTTGAATTCACCAAGCTGTCCACAATAACAATCTTGTACCCATTTTGAATCAGTTCAATTGCGGTATGAGAACCGATATATCCTGCTCCTCCGGTGACTAAAATGTATTGGCTCATTACTTTGTATCGTTCTCTATCTGTGTATATTCTTTTGTTTAGCTCTCCATTCTTTACACGATTATATCCAAATCGATGGAATCTCAGGTGAAGATATACCATCCATTTACTAAAGGGATGAGTTTTGTCTCTTGATTCTTGTCCAAAGATCACTTAGATTTTCGGACCAACCCCGGAAGATCAGAACATTTTACAGTGGACACTGGACACTGGAGAATCTATTTAAAGTTTTGTACAGATCGACAAAATGACCCAACCCAAATAGCAATCTACCCTAGACATGTACCCCAAAGCTAAAAGGACAAAGTACGGACAAAGGAATAACATGAAACATGGAGAGAGCCTATTGTTAGCTTAAAGCCGTCGGGTGCGGGAGGAGTCAGACAAATGACACTAAAAATGGAAAGGACAATTCAGAACTGTAGGACAATTATGTGGAGGACAATGTCCAGAGTCCAAACTCATATCGATGTCCCGAACGATCGTCTGTTGAATAATCTCGAGACAATTCATATCTTCCGACCCCAGAATTAACCACACGAAAGCATCATTTATAACTTATAAGTCACAATACAAACCCTCCTTTCTACTTTCTGCAATGCTGAATATTTTCAAATACAATTCGTTAAACAATGAGTTTTGTTCCTAGCTTTAAAGATTTGAGCTTCTATGCTACATCAGATGTCTCTGTGGAAGAGAGATATCAGAATCTGCTTTTAAAGTTCGATGAAACTTACAAAAGGTCCTTCAGAGATTCACCTTCAAGCTTTATCAGTCGTTCTCCAGGTCGTGTCAATCTGATTGGTGACCACATTGATTACTGTTACTTCTCAGTCTTACCAATGGCTCTAGATGCTGATGTAATTGTTGCTGTTGATTCAAACGACACGGGTAAAATCAATCTCGTGAACACAAACGATGAGTTCAAGCCTGAAACGATTGAAATACCAAAAGATGGATCTGTTATCACTATTGACAAGACAAAATTCACATGGGTGAACTATTTCAAATGTGGACTTATTGTTGCTCATAAGTTCATTTTGGAGAGACACCCACAGTTGATCGAGAACAATCAATTGAGAGGTTTGGATTTGCTATTTGATGGGAACGTTCCTACAGGAGGTGGGCTGTCGTCTTCAGCTGCCTTCTGTGTTGCTTCAACTTTGGCTGTTCTCAAAGCCAATGGTGTTGACCAAATAAGTAAAGATGATTTGACTAAAATTACCGTTGTTTCAGAGCATTATGTTGGTGTCAACACTGGTGGTATGGATCAATGTGCATCTGTCTACGGTGAATTGAGAAATGCCCTATTGGTGCAGTTCAAGCCTCGCTTGGTAGGTGTTCCATTTCAGCTACCAGTCTTGAAGCCTAATGACATGGTTTTCTTGGTGACCAACAGTTTGGTTCATGCTAACAAGCATGAAACTGCGCCAGTCAACTATAACTTGAGAGCTGTGGAAGCTGCAGTTAGTGCAGAGATGCTTGGTAAAAGATTAGATTTGAAATTGACACAGGATTCCAACTTGTCAACTGGTACTTTAAGAGGTGTGTTGGACACTTATTTTGAAACAATAGCTAAGCAACAACCTTGGGATGGTACAGATATCTATATTGGGTCCGAAAGACTATCCAAGATGCTGGAGATCGTCGAGTCACTTTACACCGAAGATGAAAAGACAGGCTTTACTACAGAACATGCTGCTGAATCATTGGGTCTTACTCTGGAGGAATTTCACCAGAGATTCCTAAGCCAGTTTCCTGTCAAGTATGAAAAGCTCAAACTTTACCAAAGAACCAAGCACATTTTTGGAGACTCTTTAAGAGTGATGGAAGTGCTTAAGCTTTTGGACAATGCTAAAGCAGCTCCAATTGATACTGAGGCCAAGTCTGCTGAATTTTTAGGTAAGATTGGTAAATTATTCAAAGAATCACAATGGTCCAATAAACATTTATTGGAAAATTCCAAAGACCAATGTGATGAGATTGTTAAAATTGCCGAGGGGAACGGCTCTTATGGTACTCGTGTTACAGGTGCAGGCTTTGGGGGCTCTTTGGTCCATGTTACCACCGTGGATAAACTGGACTCCTTGATTTCCGCATTGAAAAGAGAATACTACAACAAGCATTTCCCACATTTATCCGATGGAGAATTGAAAGAGGCTATCTTGGTGTCCAAACCTTCCACTGGGAGCTGTATATTGAAGTTTTAATTTTACGAATACACGATATATTATTTAGATCTACTGTATAAGCATGTGTACATTTCGGAACTTCTATAAACGATTGTACTCTTGGTTAAACCTCATTGTTCTTTCTTTGAGACATCAATGATCAGTCCACTAAGAACAGTAACGTATGTACTGATCATTCCCCCAAAAGTAAAATATCGAGGACCAACCACTGCGTAGTACACACAACATATTAAAGGGAAATGAAAACCAGCCCACATTCATTCTGTTATCATCTCTCCTTCATTTGTCCCATACATCAGTGATTGTCCCTACCCCGTATCGGGATCCTGAATCGAGAGTTAAAGAGGATTTTCCACAGTGTCCTGTGACCTCCGATGCAAAAGTATCATGATTCCTATTGGCCCTTAAAAACGGCATCGGTAAAACAAATTGTTGAGATATGCTCATGACTGTCGATTTTCCACCCGGAATCTTTGAGTCCAGGACTTTATACTCGAAAACACGCATGGCTATTCCGATCACCCCATATGCGGCTAATAGGAGTGGAGTAATCATGGAGTCTATACTCAAGGCCCCATAACTCGATATGTAGCTCAATACACTCAATATCATTACCACCCGGAATAACAAGGGAAATGCTCATGTCCTACTCTGCACAAGTTAATAATACATATGCCGATTTGGCAGGTTTTCGTTATCTTCAGTTGTCTGGGCTACAGCGTATGCTAGCACGACTCATGACTTGCTTGGCTCGGCAACTGGTTGTCTTTGCCCCGGATTTCAGCGCTGGTGGCGGCATGTCCGGTTTGTCCCTGCAGATGTTCTTCCGGGGGGAGGTCGAGACACGGGACAAATGTATAGAGTTTTGTGTTTAGCAAGTAGCCAGCTGCTTTGTGAATGGCTCGAATCTCACTTGTTTACGTACTGCAGAAACAAGAACATACGAACAATGTTGTTATGGAGTCATTCTTTCCAGTACTTTTCAATAACTGGGGAGAAATTTCCTACGGGACATTTTTTTAATTCCCCGTCTCTAGAAATGTCGTGTGTATTAAATATTGCGGAAAAGATATATTGGTACTATATATGCCAAAGGTCTGGGAAAGGGTATATAAACACCCGTTTCCCACAGTTACTCAAGTGTATATCTGTACATTACCTATCTCAATCACAGTTAAAATTAATTTTAATAATGGGTTACGAAAATAAACTACAAGTTCACGGTCTAAGATTCAACAGGTTTCTAGACAAGACTCCAAACTTGACCAACATCGTCGTGGTCTGTATGATCTCGTCGCTTGCTGCGTTGATGTTTGGTTTCGATATCTCGAGTATGAGTGCTTTTGTCAGTCATAACCGCTACAGACATTTTTTCCGTTATCCAAACTCAGATTTACAAGGTTTTATTACTGCCTCGATGTCCTTGGGTTCTTTCTTTGGCTCGTTGTCTTCAACATTCATCTCTGAACCATTTGGTAGACGTGCTGCCTTGCTAGCCTGCTCCTGCTTCTGGATGATTGGTGCTGCTGTTCAATCCTCCTCTCAAAACGTTGCTCAACTGATCATTGGACGTATCATTTCAGGTTATGGTATCGGGTTGGGTAGTTCTGTCAGTCCTATCTTGATTTCAGAGTTGTCCCCAAGAAAGATTAGAGGTTTCACAGGTGGGTTATTCCAATTTTCTGTCACTTTGGGTATCATGATTATGTTTTACATCTGTTTTGGTCTAGGTAAGATTAACGGTCTTGCTTCTTTTAGAATCGCTTGGGCTGTTCAAATCGTTCCAGGTTTGCTTTTGTTTACCGGGTGCTTCTTCATTCCAGAATCTCCAAGATGGTTAGCCAAGAATGGATTGTGGGATCAATGTGAAGAAGTTGTTGCAGCTGTTCAGGCTAAAGGTAACCGTGAAGATCCAGATGTGCAAATCGAGATCAGTGAAATCAAGGAGCAATTGTTGATTGATGAACACGTTAAAGATTTCACATATGCTAATTTGTTCAGCAAGAAGTACCGTATGCGTACTTTTACTGCTATATTCGCTCAAATCTGGCAACAATTGACTGGTATGAATGTTATGATGTATTACATTGTGTACATTTTCGAAATGGCTGGTTACACTGGTGATACTGGGTTGGTTGCTTCTTCAATCCAGTACGTTTTGAACGTTGTCACTACGATTCCAGCTCTATACTTTTTGGATAAGGTTGGTAGAAGACCTGTCCTGTTGGTTGGTGCTGCTGCCATGATGGCTTTCCAATTTGGTGTTGCTGGTTTGTTGGCTACCTACTCTAAACCAATTGATGGTTACAATGGTAGTGATACTGTTAGAATCTCAATCCCAGACTCGAATAAGAGTGCTGCCAAAGGTGTTATTGCATGTTGTTATCTATTTGTCTGTTCGTTTGCTACCTCATGGGGTGTTGGTATCTGGTTGTATGTTTCTGAAATCTGGGGTGACTCTGTCTCCAGACAAAGAGGTGCTGCTCTTGCTACCTCAGCCAATTGGATCTTCAACTTTGCCATTGCCATGTTTACCCCTTCAGCTTTCAAGAATATTACGTGGAAGACATATATTATTTATGCCGTTTTCTGTGTGTGCATGTTTATCCATGTTTACTTTGGATTCCCAGAAACCAAAGGTAAGAGATTGGAGGAGATTGGTCAAATGTGGGACGACCATGTTCCAGCTTGGAGATCAGCCAGCTGGCAACCAAGAGTTCCATTGGCCTCTGACAAGAAATTGGAGGAGAAGCTTACTGTTCAACACCATGAAGGTGGTTTGATGTCTGACCATGCCTCCAGTAACGAGAAGGAGGTTCCTGTTCATCAGGAAGCTTGAACATGAGATCTTTAATGTGATGTCAACTCATCCACGGTCAATATATATTTATAAAATACCTGCGCAATTTTAATACAATATACTCTAATTTTGTTATACTAAATTGAATATATGGCTCTACTATGATTCATAAAAAAGTGTAGTATTGGAAATATCTATTTATTTAGCATCTTCCATTTTAGTATCACCATCAGTTTGGTTAGTTTCATTATTGGCACCTTCTTGAGTAGATTCATTGATGCTTTCCAAAGGTTCTTGTTGTGAGTCGTTGGCTCTTGATTGTTGTTCTCTAGCTTGTCTTGCTTGTTCCTCTTCCAAAGAGAGACGAAGCGCTAATGCAAGATCTGGATCCATATTTGGATCTGCGCCAAAATCAAAGCCATCTGCACCGCCATCACCTCCAGTGTTCCCAAATGCAGAGTCTTCACCTGCCACGATAGGAGAGGACGATATCACTTCGTAAAGCAATCTTTCACTTGGTGGTACGGTGACCAAGTGACTGTTATCATGTGAGTTTACTATAGAGGTGAATTTTTCCAATTTGGAAGTGTTGACACTCTCTTCACCATAATTGATGAAATCAATGGCAATGTTATTCTTCTTCATCTTTTTGGCCAATTTTTCCAATTCCTTCTCGGACTCCTTTATAGGACTTGCAACGAAGGCGATAATTCTTTGATGTTGCACTTTATTTTGACGATGCTTCAAGGCTAGAGCTGCAACTTGGATCCCTGTAGCGAAATGAAGAGATCCATGGATCTTGGTTTCGTGTATACCGCTCAAGAGCTTACCGAAATCAGCAGTCAGAGTGGAAAGCACCTGCGGACCGTCACCACCGGAGGCCAAGAGCCCCACTGTGTTCTCCGGGTTGGAATTGGTCTTTGCATGGAATATCAAGTCCACAGCGTCCATTTGTGCCTCGTATCTGTTTGTCAGGTAATCCCCATTTCTGGTGAATTCCGAGTTGTCCACGACAATCATAGTAGCCTCCAAAACCATCTTGTATCTCAATTAGCAGCGAGCTTCCTGTGTTGTGCTGTTGCGGCTCCTGTTCAACCTCGAGCTTCACAGTGGCAAAACAGCCTTTAAAAGGTATACGATTGTCAAAAGTTGGTGATGTTTTGATTTTGCAGAACGAATTCGCGAACAATTTCAACAACTTTCGCGGAAATCAACAATAGTAAGCGTATTGATCTATGGAATCTACTAATAATTTTACTATTCAAGAACCAATTCCATAGCGGCAAGGGAAGCACCAGCAGGACTGGCAAGACAATGGGCGGTAACGGTAACTACATGCACTCGAACGTGCTGACGCTGCGGACGGTGAAGCGCAAGGGGAACAATGTGCTGACGGTGGAGAGCGACAGCTCGATGG
This sequence comes from Hansenula queroliae, assembly GCA_030674255.1. Classification (NCBI taxonomy): domain Eukaryota; kingdom Fungi; phylum Ascomycota; class Saccharomycetes; order Phaffomycetales; family Wickerhamomycetaceae; genus Hansenula; species Hansenula queroliae. Next base: position 71,656 of record JAJLXP010000064.1, on the reverse strand, counting down.
GCAGCGCTAGACAGAAGGAACAACAACAGCAGCAGCGACGTCAGAGCGAGGCGTTTCCACAGCCGTCGGTGCTGGACCAATCGCACGTAGATGTGCCTGTGCAGCTGGTATCAGGATCGCACGATACGAGGACCTCCAGTGAGACGGTGTGCATCGATATTCGTTCGCTTCCTGGGGCTAGAGAAGGTGATGTTGCGGAACTACAGACAACTAATGGCAGAAGCCGGAAGAAGAAACTGCTGTTCGTGGTGAAGAAGATGAACGATGAGCTGATGAGAAGATCGAAAAACATACAGGTATCTTTCCTCTCGGGTACTTTGCAAAATATCTTGGACATATCTCCAAGAAGTCCCGTCATTGTCAAGTTGAAAGACAAAAAGGACGTTGAACTGGACCTTGTGGAATTGCAGATAAGGGACGTTTGTCTCACTAGAGGTGATATGTGGGAGATTTCCTCTCTCATGGTTGATTCGTGTGTTTATAAAAACCAAAGATTGACATTCTTTGAAGGGATCCGCTGCAATGTGAGTGCACTTTACAGAGATGGTAAAAAATTGTTTTCGGGATACATTGGTGACAAGACTAGAATTGTCTTCCGCTCAGAGTCTGCGAAACTGGTCTTCTTGGTGCAAATCACCGAGGAAATGTATCATTTCGAGGAAGACGGTGAGTTGATGTATCATAAAGTGGTCAACTCGTTGTTCCCCAAAATTTTCAAAAAATGGAGAGACGAAGGTACTCATCATTTGATAACAATTGTATTCGCTGCAAACGTGGACCAATCGGATAAATCATGGCTAGACTTGAAAGAAGGTGAGAGGCCTAAAAATTCAAGAGATTTCTACAGAGTCGTTGTGGATCAAGTCAACATTGTACATTGGAGTCAAATCATGATATCATTGAGATATGAGTTTGCAAATTTCAAAAAGTACGTCTTACAACATCAATTGAAAGAACAAACAGGGGCAGAGGTTATTGAAACGAGATTCTTACCCATCATCAAGTCTGATATTTTGAACTTGATCAACTTATCGACAACGTTGGTCATTGATAGATTTAGAGACCCTGACCTACGACACACAACAACACACTTTATTGTTATCAGCCCCGGTAATGGGCTATACGATGTGGAGTATGACGATCTGTTGGAAACTGGGAAAAGATTGTTAAATACCGAGATCTCTGTTGATATAATATGCCTTGCACAGCCAGCCCTACATGTATCCCCACTTTTCAGATATAGAGACTCGTATGGTGAACTTCATCACTGTGTCCCTGGGTGGATTGATATTTCTTATTGGAACAATAATTCGTCTTCTGCCGGATCTAATTCTCAATGGTTACCAAGATGTAAAATTTACGAGTTGCAGATGATGGGTGTTATGGAAAACGATCTGAGTGCTGTCACTGTGGAACACTTGAACACCGATATCAAGTCAGATCTGCAAACAGTCACTGAATTGATGGATGATTATGATCAACACATTTTCAGTAATGATCCAAATCGGAAACCGTTGTTGTCCACTGGCAATACAACAAATAATACACAGGCAATGCCGAAGAAGAAATCGTCAACGTCATCCCTACTATTTTGGAAAGTTTCTAACCCTTTGGTTACGAAGTCTGCACCTACAACAACTGCAGAACCTGTGTTCAGTGTTTCAAGAAGTGCTATTAGTTCTTTGCAAAGAATCGGGGCACCTGATTCAAAATTTGAAAATAAAAACTCAGAGACATCATCAATACTTTCAAGATCATCAGCTTTACCAAAGAGATTACCAATCAGACCAAGCTCTACCCACTCTTCCACAAGTTTAAGAGTCGGTAAAACTCAGACTCACAAAAACCAAATGCTATCTAGCTCTCCCAGCTCTACTAATAATGCATCAAATGTTAATAATCAAAAAGAGGAAATCACTGCATTGGATGCCCTGAAACGAGTGATGTGGACCGAAGTTGCTAACCCATCTCAAGTGATAAGCTTACAAGACTTGAAATCCCTTAGTGTTGGTAAATGGGAGGACGTATTTCCTAAAAATGTCAAGAGAAGAACTATCAAATGGAGATCATTAATATCACCATCGGAGTTACCCATCACAACACCTCTCTTTCCTAGTGTCGATGACCTTGAAACAAATTTCACTTTCCAGACACATACTATATCTCTTAGTGCGGAAAATGAAAAATATATGACACCAGAAGATCTCATGAGAGATATGGTACATTTAAGATTAATGCTTGGCTTTCAAATATGTTATGGCACAAGAGTTGAAAAATTCGAAAGCAAGAGACAGTCAGAAGGTAACGCCTCCTTGCTGATGAAATATCTTCCAAAGGCAAGCACTTCAGGAATGAGGATATATTTGTCATTGGATGAAGAAATTCATAGAATCTCTATTGATTATTATGGTTCTATCAATGTTCAAAGATATTACAGAAATGACAATGAAGACATTTTTAGAGATATTACAAAAAATATTCTGATCAAAACGAGATATCAAGTGGAATTCGGACCTTATGAACCGGACCCGGATGTTGTGAAACCTAGAACTTACAACTGGAACCAATACGATCAATTACTTGCTGGGTACGATGATGAAGTTGTCGAGCATAGCAAAATATTGAATCGTGTTAAATTTGTGCTATTGCCTACTGAGATTCCTAAGAATACTTACTTGACTACTCAAGGAGATAAACAAGAACAGTTGAACGAAGAAGAAACCAGAGTTGAAGGTCTACGTAAGCTGATTTCAACTTTGCATCGTGGTGCTTTCTCTGCAGAGGCCAAGCCAAGAAGATCAAAATCCAAGAAGGAAGAGATTTTCCCAGAAATCAATTTCTACACAGGAAATCTAGTATCTTTTTTGAAAGAGCAAAGTATTGGTGACAATGGATCAGTGCATCACTCCAAACGGGGAACTGAGGGTGCATTCACTAAGAATATGCCCATCAGTCAATTAATGCAAGAGATTCAAAGCTCAAATGGGATCAAGCTTATTGATAGAAGATGGCATTGGAAAGTTCATTCAAACTGTTTTCTAGGCCTTGAACTGGTTAGTTGGTTGATTGAAAACTTTCAAGACATCAATACGAGAGAAGAAGCAGTGCAATACGGTAACAAGTTGATGGACGAAGGCGTTTTCATCCATGTTGAAGCTCGTCACAAATTTTTGGATGGGCATTACTTCTACCAAATCTCTCCATATTGTGTTTTTGACCCTGATGGCACATCTTCCGGTGTGAATGATTCCATCAAAACACGTTCAAGGGGGAACTCTATCGGAAGTAAATCATCAAAGACCCCAGCTACACCGAAAATGGCGCCTTCGAGCTCTATCAATGACTTGAGCTGTTCTATCAGAAAAGTCAAGTCAGAAACAATTGATCTCACTTCAAATGAGCCAAAGACTTATGTCCTGAGTAAATCGTTGAAGTTTGACATCGATCCAAACAGAAATTCCTACAAGAGGGAAGTTATCACTGTTCATTATGATACAGTGCACAATCCAAATCACTGTTTCCATATCAGACTCGAGTGGCTTACTGCGACACCAAAGTTGATTGATGACACAATCAATGGATGGTCCAGAATGTGTGAAAGATATGGGCTGAAACTTGTTGAAACCCCATGGAACGAGTTATGTGAAGTACCAAGGCTGAGTCCATTTCATTCATTTGTCGACATCAAATTGGCAATTGATCCATGGACGGATCAAGAGTTTTGTAATGGAGACATCATCAGGACCAATAAGTTTTATTTCCATATTTACTTATTGGAATATTCCGGGTTCTTGCTGGACAATAGGGCGTCGCTATTTTTCCAAAATGATGAAGACCTTGACGTTCTCTACTCATGGGGGAAACCAACTTTTAAGTATGCGCAATACATACATAGGACGGGTGCATATATTGCAGAGATTAGAGACACTGGAGATTTGTTTTTGGCTCCAAACAATACACATATCGCTAGAGTGAATGTTGGAAACGTTTCATCCCAACAACAAACTCCAAGTTTTGTCTTGGATTCTCAAAAGATCATGCTGGAGTTTAGAGCTACTTGTTTAGATAGGAAAAAATTGGGTGTCATTTTCAAAAAGGCAAAAGCCAAATGGGAAATGAAAGGGACCATGGACAGTTCAATCTTGAGTCCTATTGCCGACGATGAGTTGAATTTATCCTGAAGAAAAAAAATGTCGTATATATGTCTACAATATATTGGGAAATTCCCAGTGTACTATAGTATGTATCAAACATGATGTATATACCTATTTCTCTATTTGGCGACTCTTTGAGCAATCTTGATGGCATCGGCCAAGACACCAGCAGCAGTGACTTCAGCACCGGCACCAGCACCTTGAACAATCAATGGGTTTGTGTAACGTTTGGTCTTGATGGAGATAACGTTGTCAGAGCCCTTTAAGGAAGCAAATGGGTGAGAGTAGTCGTATTTTTCAACACCAACAGAGACGATTTTGTTTGGAATGTCAACTTTACCAACAAATCTCAAGACTTTGTTTTCCTTTGCGGCTTCATCTTTCAATGCTTGTAATTCATGGTCGTAGTTTGGTAATTTTTCCAAAAATTCAGCAGCGGATTGAACAGATTCCAAATCTTTTGGAATTAAGGATTGAACAGGGAATGAAGTTGGAGATTCAACTTCTTCACCGGATAATCTGGCAACGATGGTGACTTTTCTAGCGACATCCAACCCGTTCAAGTCATCTCTTGGATCTGGTTCGGTGTAACCCAATTTTTTGGCGACGGAGACGATTTCAGAGAATTTGACATCTTTTGGTTCAGGAGTGGAGTATTCGTTGAAGATGTATGACAAAGTACCAGAGAAGATACCTTCGATCTTTTCAACTTCGTCACCAGTGCCAACCAAATCGTTGATGGTACCAATAATTGGTAAACCAGCACCGACTGTGGCTTCGTGGTAAACCAAACCAGCGTTTTCACCTTGAGCAGCAGCAAAGAGTTCCTTCCAAGAGTTCCAGTCACTTGAGAAACCTTTCTTGTTTGGAGTGGCAACAGAGACCCCGTTCTTGACCAAATCGGTGTAAGTGGAGGCGATTGAACCATCAGAGGTGTTGTCAATCAAGATAGCTGGTAATGGGGATTTACTCAAGTAGTCAACCAAGGCTTCTGGAGACAAGTTAGCATCGGTTGGCACAGCGGTCAATTTCTCCCAGTCTGAGATGTCGAGTGGTTTGTAATCATGAGAGATCACTGAACCTTGATATCTGGCGATCAAGATGACGTTGTAGTTGATTTGAGTTCTCAAGGCTTTTAGCTGGTTCAAGAAGGCTGAACCAACGACACCGGTACCTAGAAAGAGAAGCAATGTTAGCAATTGTGACTCGAGGCTTTTCTCCACTTGATAAGCAACTTACCAATGACGGCAATGTTAACAGATTTGGCCATTTTGCTTTGTATCTTTCCAATTGAATTGTTTCAGGGTTTTTCCAACATGTTTAAAAGATATATTTCAGTTTCGACTCATCCTTGAAACGCTGAAGATTACGTTCCGTCACGTGATGAAGCTGGGTCATGTGACATGCCAGTATATTATACCATATCTATACAATTGACTATGTAAGCTCTGATTTGGACAAGAGGCCGAGTTTCCAGTGCTTGCCCATGGCTCTGATGGATTTGGGCAGCCTTGCGTTGACCGTTTGTAGGCGTTCGATTGTGGCTGTGAGCGTAGTGTCGGGCAGTTCTACGACTTCAATCTCACCACGGTTCTTACGCTCTTCAGCAATATCGGCCCTGTTTGAAGTGTAGTACACTTTGATGCAGTCTTTGAGTAGTCCAGTGTCTTTCACAATGACGTCCAGTCCGATGTTGAAGACCCACACCAGCACTGAGATGGTCTCAGAGGTGTTTTGGAACTCAATGATTCTTGTAGCTGTTCCGTTGACATTCTCCAAGATCGTATCGATGAAATGATGCGACGGCTCATAAGTCTCAGTGGCCTTGTTGTGCTGAAGCTTTAGTTTCCAATAGAAGAGCCTATCCAGGTGCTCTTTGTTATTTGCAGACTCTGATGATTCTCCAATATCCTGTTCGCAAGATTTACATTGCAAAACGTGAGCATCAGCTTCACTCTTCACTACTCTATGGTTATCATCCTGGTAGTTGAATGCCAAGTAATAAGGTGCTGTTATTATCCCATTCTCGTTCGGCTTGAACTGTTTGAACCTCTCGGTGGCTGCTGTTGCAGGTGACTCTGCCTCAGGCTTGTGACAATGCCAGAAATCCATCATCTCTGCCCACAACGAGGAAGGCATGTCCAGTATGGATTCGATCTTGGACGACTCCATCAAAATATAATCACACTTGTTGCACTTGAAGGCGAAATCTCGTAGTCTCTTGCTCAGGTACGTAGCATTCCATTTGTAACTTGTGGACATGCTCATCGATTGATTGACCGACCGATCCACTTTCAAATCGGTCAGTGGGAGTCTGATGCTCAGAACATTGCCTCTTTGTGTGATACATTGTGCAATACTGGGTACCACAGGGACCTCTAACGGTAATGGGACTCTAATTGTTTCGGACTCATGCTTGGTCGTAATCTCTATGGTTTTCAAGTCCAATTGATCCACTTTTTGAACGTCTAAACTCTTGCTGGCGTCCTCTTCCTCGACAATTATCGACAAGCTTCTGATTCTGGACAGCTGCTCAACATAGTATGCCAATACCATCCTCTTGTGTTGTGCTTTTGTTGGGGTTCCGTCGTGTGCGATGAGCTGCTCATACGTAATTTTTTTTTCAATCACCGTTGAAAGTTGAAAGTCATCATTGAAGGCTGGAACTTGGAAGCCACAACGCTTTAGACAATAAAGTGACTAACAGTTTTGACAGCCTTTACGACAATCTGTGGCCATTATCTACGTAGTGACTTGCAATGGAACAGTGTCGGCTGGGCTTCATTGTCACCCGAAAAGCCTTATCATCGGAGCCACAGTTTCCACTATTTTACGCTGAAAAGTTGAGCTCAATTGATCTTCAGGATTGAAAGGAAGAAGGCATAGAATATTATATAAAGGGAGGTGTTTCCTCAATGTGCTCAGTTAAACTACGTGTGTACTTGGAAGTGGGTCGTGTGTTGTATTAGACTCTATGACGCTCAAGGAATCGCTACTTCGTTGGTATCCAACGCTAAGACATGTTGAAGATGATCCAGATCACTTGGCTTCCACGCCCGCTGAAAAGGACAATACTACCAAATTGGGGGCTGAAGCTTCAACCTATTCGATAAATGAAAGCTTGGAGATTCCTGATGAAGTTGAATACAGAGATGAGGCTGATAGGCCCTGGTGGAAATTTTTCAACGAGTATGAGTATAGATTGAATCGGTATGAAACGTCGAAGCATAAATGGTGGTACTGGTTTGATGAAGGTACCTCTGTGGAGGAGAAGAGGCTGATTTGCAAGCTTGACGTACTGGTTGCCTTTTATGTATTTTTGGTTTATTGGGTCAAATCACTGGACTCTTCAAATTTAGCAAACGCATATGTTTCCAACATGAAGGAAGATTTGGAATTTAAAGGCAATGATTACATCAACACAATGACCATTTTCAACGTCTCGTCAACCGTGTTCCAACTAGTTGCCATGTACTTGTTCCCAAGGTTCCCGCTGCACATTTATTTCCCCGTATTGGATTTCGGTTGGGGGTTATTCACACTTTTCTCTTACAAAGTGCAAAATGTTGCACAGATCCAAGTGATGAGATTCTTTGTCGGTGCTTTCGAATCTGGTTTCTACATTGCAGTCCATTATATCCTTGGAAGTTGGTACAAGCCAACGGAACTGTCTAGAAGAGGTATGATTTACTATTATGGTCAAATGGTTGGTGCTACATCATCAGGTTTATTCCAGGCAGCAGTGTTTAGAAATCTTGATGGAGTAAATGGACTTGCAGGCTGGAGATGGATGTTTATTGTGGACGCTGTGTGTACATTGCCATTGGCAATCCTAGGATTTTTCCTGGTTCCTGGTACACCTTATACATGTTATTCAATTTGGCTGACAGATGACGAGATCAGATTAGCTAGAAAGAGATTGGAAAGAGCAAATATTACATTACCAAGTAAAGATCCACCAAATTTTTTTGATAAAGAACTTTGGAAACGAATTCTCTCCAATTGGAAACTTTATATCTTGACATTGTTGAGTATTGGTTGTTGGAATAGCTCCACTACGGCAGGGTCAGGCTATGTTCTTTGGTTGAAATCTTTGAAAAGATACACCATCCCACAAGTGAATGATTACTCAATCATTGCGCCTTTGATAGGTATCGTTTTGATAACGTTGTGCTGTGGTGGTGCAGACGTTTTCAGATCGAGATCTGGTGCCATCATTGGCGCATCTACACTCAATTTCGTTTCATGCTTAATTTTGTTGATATGGGATGTCCCAGAAGGTGCTAAATGGTTTGCATTTGCAATCTTGTACTCTGGTTGGGCATCGGCAAGTGTCATATATTCATGGATAAATGACTGCTTAAGATTCAATCCTCAAGAGAGAGCAATCACATTTACATTACTATACACGATTTCACAATCTACAAGTGTCTGGATAACTAAGCTCATCTGGCCAACAGTGGATGCGCCACGGTACACAGTTGGTTATGGTGTGACCTTGGGGTTTGTGTTTTATCTCATAACTATCACACTGATCACACTCTACTACTACAAGAGAGACGAGAAAAGACATGCAAAAGACAATGGAATCATTTTGTACAATTCCAAGACTGGAGACATACCTGAAGAGGTGAGACATCAACATACTGCTGTTGGAACTCAGTCTAAGTAGGAGGCAGCCTGCCCTGTACATACGACCAGATCTGTAATACAGCTTCACTTGCACTTTTCCTGTTGAGTAGAACCAACTATTACACTTATCAAGGGTGTAATTCATAGATAAGCCTCGCTCATTGGCTCAATTTTACGATTTTGAGACTCAACAAAAAGGACACAGCTTGTCACACTCAGGCTCCAAGGCCTCATCTGACACACTTCAAACGTTTCCATAGATCTCATTGTCCATTTTGACACTTTCCTGTCCTCATCCACCAGATAAATCCACCCAGCATTTAGCCGGATTGGGTATAAATGATCACGACCGAACATGCTCCGCTCCGCTAACGGCCGCCCGCTTATCAATTATGTCCCGAGAGCGGACTTCATTTGACACCTTTTTCTCAGCGTTCCTCGAGCCTTGCAATTGGCCCATTTGGCTCTTTTCACTTCGCTTGGTGATTCTGACTCTTTCAGGATTTGTCTGGGACCTTGGTGGAATTTGCCTAGAGCAAACTTTCACAGGGCATGATTGACGAATGACTCTTACTTACAGATTTTTTTCACACCCAAATTTTGATCTTGGTATAATGTTCTCCAAGTACTTAAGCTGAGGGGCTGGTACTTGATAAGTTTTCACTGTATATAATATTCAAGAGTCAGAACACATTATTGCACCTCCAAAACTTACACTGGTTGTCAAGGATTAACAATGGTCAATATTGAAAGCTCTTCCCGCTCGCTAGGTGATAATAACTCACTCGAGAAAGGTGTTAAATCGGACAATGTTGAAGTCGAGGAAGTCCAATCTTCAGGAAATATCATCAACGTTGAAGAGCAAGGCTATAAGAAAATCACCTCTAGAGATGCTGATGCCACTTTGAAGTTTCAAGAGGAGCACGACGCTTCAGTTCCTGAAATCACTGCTCAACAAGAGGCCAAATTATCGAGAAAAGTATGCTGGTACATCGTCTCGTTCGCTGCCTTGGTTGACTTGTTGCTATACATGGACAAGGCTACGTTGTCCTACGCTTCATTGTTCTCCTTCTGGGAAGATGTTGGTTTGAATCAAGATCGTTACAACAATGTCAATACCATGTTCTACGTCGGTTTCCTCTTGGGTCAAATTCCTGGTAACTATTTAATCATCAAGTTGCCAGTCGGGAGATTCCTATTCATCTTGGTCTGTCTATGGACCGTCATCATCTTTTTAAATTGTGCCTCATACAACTATGCCGGTGTGATGGTTCTAAGATTCTTTTTAGGGCTAGTGGAAAGTGTGGTGCTCCCATTATTAAGTGTTACAATGGGTCAGTTCCTAACTACAAATGAAAAAGCCGCAGCAAGTCCATTGTTCTTCAGTACTTGTTTGGGTGTTACCATCCCAACTGGGTTTATCGCTTATGGTGTCATGTACATTAAGAGCTCTGTGGCCCTTTGGAGAATTTTCACCATCATTATTGCCTCTTTAACTTTCTTGTTGTGTATCTTGGTTTACTTCTTTTATCCAGATAACCCAGCAACTGCTAAGTTCTTGACTTTACAAGAAAGAATCTGGGTCATCAGAAGAGTCAAGAAAAGTACCGGTTCAGCCATTGAACAAAAATATTTCAAGAAATATCAATTTATTGAATGTTTGAAAGATCCAATCTCTTGGATGTTTTTCCTCGTCATGCTCTTGTTGAACTTGGCAAATAACTTGACCTTCCAACAAAACTTGTTATTCACCGAAATTGGTGGTGTTTCCAACTTGGACTCCACTTTGGTCTCTGTTGCCTCTGGTGGGTTTGCCGTGGTTTGTTGTTTGATCGCTTCCTACATCTTGTTGAAAGTTGACAACATGAATGCTTGGTCAAACGTTATCTGGATTATCCCATCCTTGATTGGGTCGATCGCTGCTATTGCCCTACCATGGTCAAACAAGATTGGTCTATTGGCTGTGGTTTGTATGGCTTCTCCAGTGTTTGGTATCCCAATTATCATTACATTGTCTTGGAGTTTTACCTCGTGTTCTGGTTACACAAAGAGAGTCACTAGAAACGGGCTAGTCATGGCTGGTTACTCTGTTGGTAACTTGATCTCTCCACAATTATGGCGTGGTTCAGACGCTCCAAGATATATTCCAGCTTGGATCGTGCAAATCGTTTTGTCCTTTTTCCTTGCTCCACTTCTCTCTGTCATCATCTGGTTTATCTTGAGAAAACGTAACCAAGAAAGGTTGGCCACTTTGACTGAAAGTGAAAAATTGGGTGTTATCAGAGATGATGAAGGTAACGAAATCGTCGTCAATGTCGCTTCATTGGACTTGACTGATTTGGAAAACAAGGCATTCATCTACCCATTATAGATTAAATGTATATAAATAAAATTGCATGTGTTTTTGATGGCCTTTTCACATGACCTCCGTGTGGAAAGAAATAAGAAAGGCCATGATATATTCTATTGGTTTGTTTAAAGAAAAGTTCATATATAGACTTAATACATTATAAGGTACGTATTATATGTGGTGAAGTGGAGATCTAATATGTAATATGTAATATGTAATACTACGTATCAGATTTTGGTGTATATAAAACCCAAAACATCAATCTCATCGCCATCTTCGCCAAAATAACCAGTGATCTGATAACCATTTGGTGCTTCAAGTGTTAGACAACTGGAAGTTTCAGACCCAGAAGATAAAGTGTTGCCTAACGAAGTTGTAGCCTTGATGTAAAAGATTCTAGTGTGTGAATCTTTCTTACCTGTACAGACATAGGCCTTAGTCCAGTATTCATTAGTGCCTAGTTGCAGTTCTGAGGTTTGACCACCAGAGCCTCCATGTTGGAAGCTAGTTCCATCACTCAATGTGATCCCCACGGAATCTACTCTTCTCCCACCTCTAAAAGATATCTTTGTTGCCTTAGCACCTGAGCTAATTTTACCAATGTCATTGAAGTAACTCCCATGGAACCCACCAACCAAAGTGGAAGTCTTGTAGATGTCAGAACCAGTATAGGTGAAATTAATGAGGATTGGATTATGATCTGACAATTGATGCCCTTCATGCACAAACAAGTCATCAGCATAGCGATAGCTTGTTGCCCTGAGATCAATGGCTCTGCCACCTCTGTAGAAAAGTTTGTCAACGGTCTCACAGTCATTAACCGTAGCTGGTAATGTACACATGATGGAAGCAGCACCCTTTGTAGGCTCAACACCACCACGTTGGAGATCGACCCATGGGTCTTTCATACCATTCTGTGTTCTGAAAATGGCAATGTCATCAGAGGCTCTTGTGTATCTTGAATTTGTGTCACCAAACACCAAAACTGCTTCATCATAGGCATTCGCATCGATATAGTCAGCAACCTGTTTCAAATTCGAGTTTCTTGCAGCATTGTCAGCATCTTCTGTTCCAGCATCGGTGTGCAAATTGATAACATTAACAATGATACCATCGATTAAGACCTTGGAGTTTGTGAATCCCTTTGGGGTCAAGCAGTCATTCTGGGATGCATCAGAACAAGTATTCCATTTCACTCTATCGGTATTCAAGATTTGATAGTTTGACAACGTGTTCAGCCCGCTTCCAATTAAAGCACCTCCAGAGGTTGCAGTTCTATAAGGATGATTATCATATTCGTAAAGCACACTATGGTAATTGAAATCTTCTTGAACATTGATGATATCCAAGTCCTCTTTCAGTGTACTGAACGCTTGGCCTATATATTTGGTAGCGTCTTTTTTGTCCAATGTCCCTCCATTATCTTGGATAATTTGTGGTAAACCAGCAACATTGAAAGACAGGGCATTGAAAGAGTTGGCATGCACCAAACCGAAGGAGAGAATGATTGGCAAGACAGCAGATGCTTTCATTTCTTTAAGCTATAGTACTAATGGTTTGGATCCAAATATGAACGCTCTTTAATCAAGTCAAGGTACCAATACTTATAGGTGGAAATAGGAATCGGTTGAAACTTGAAGCTGAAGTCCACCATGTTATTTGCCCAGATCTAATGGTTCTCTGTGTAGATCTTCACTGCTGATCGCCACAGAGTTGTTCTTGAGCGTTCTTTAGAGTGTTCATTTCTAAATCTCATGGCCTTATGCCGAGTAGTGACGACTAATATTGATGGCAGATTTGATCAGTATATGGGAAACGTTGAGACGCAGAAGTCATCCTCTAACCAAATCGTTCTCCGAGACCTCGACATCTAGCTATCTTCACTCGTTCCTTGTAGCCTTTCCAGTCTCTCAATTGTGCCATGTTGTTCACTTGAGCAAGCTGATCAGAGAGAGATCTGTACGATCAAACGTTGATCTCAAGCCCCTGCAGACCGTTTCTGCATAAACATGTCCGCAAAGAAACCTAAATTGAAAAGGCCACCAAGTGCCAATTTCCAAACATGGTGTATGCCCACGGGATCCTGGTGAGCCGCTCGTGGTTTGCTGGATTGAGGGAAACCCAATGATCTACAAAGCAATTGTGTGTATATCTCAACGTGTTCACATATAAATACTCAAGAGCTCAGATCAGCCACAATATGTTGGAGTTCCAAAGATCTGAGGATTTTCTTTCTCAAATCTTGTTAAAAGGTCGAAGCAGAATTCCAAGTTCAACTTGGAGCAATATCTCTCGAGTCTGTTCGAAATATAGTTTTTGTCGTGATTGTCAATACTGAACAAGTTATTCAGACAAATAATGATCGACAAGGCCAGTGTCATTTCATTGTTGACTTCTTTGTAATGAACAATGAACTCCAATAGGTTGTTGAAGATCATCTGCAGCATCCATCTGATTCTTGTTATGTGAGAGTCGTCGTTCAATGAGACTCGCCAAACCTCCACAAGACAAGCTTCCAAAACTTGTGTATAACCTGTATAATCGCCCTTGTGAAAAAGTGCTAAAAGTTGAATGTAATACAGTGTAACAAGATCCAACAGGTAGAAGAGATCGCTCTGCTGCAATATTGTATGGATATGAGAGGAGACTTCTTGCACATCCAAATCTTTGATACCATAATAATGGAATTTTTGCAAGATCTTCACAGTGTTTATAAACACAGGAGCAGAGTTTAGTCTTCTTCCGTCATTTGCGAAAACGGACAAATCATCCTTCACAGGCTCTGAGATCCCAGGACTTGTTCCGAAAGCGATGGCAAGGATACAATCCATTCTTTGCAATTCAAGCCAACATGCCTCGAAATCTGCACTTTGTGAAGAAGTAGCCATTGTTCGGTCTCTGTATCTAATAAACTTCCCCACACCAATAACTTCGTGCACACCAACCAAGATGTCTTCTTTGTGCCTATCAAGTCCAAACATAAATTCAATTTCCAATAATCCGATTTGTAAAGTTTTGAAATTCTTAACCATATTTTTCAAGTCACAACGATGCTTGTATTCGTTAAAGATCTCGTTAACAAGTTCTTCTTTCTTATCAACAGGGATACACGCACATGTGAATTTTTTCAATCTGATACATATGGATAGCAAAAGCAACATGATTAAAGAGTCTTGGAAATGAACAGGTTCAAGCGTTTCCTGTTTGAAATTTTGATAGAAAAGATCAATGTCCTCCTCCGTTAAGAAGAAACTGAAAGCCTTATAGTTGGCAGAAACTGTTCTAATAATGTTTTTCAACAACACTTCATCTTGTTCTTTACCTTGTAATATGATGGGGAATTCTCGTTTAGATAATTGGATTTCATCCATCAAAGTGGTGTCTTTAGCAATCTCGGATAATTTATCATCGATATCATTCACTATCTCCAGAAAGTTTTTCGAACGAAGTGAAGCTTTTGTTTGTAAGCTTTCAGTCACGTTATTCACCTTCTGGTCTATTCCAACTTTCAAATAGTCCTCCAATGTAGCACATCTTTGTAATAGCTCCTTGATAATCTCATCCTTGTCCACTTTCACTCCACTAGCACCGACATCGCTAACATCCACCACTTTCCGCTTAGCATTCGAAGGGTATTCGCACTGTATCTTCTTGTTGAGACAAAACTCACAAGCAGGAGCTGATTTGTCACACTTGATCTTTCTTCTTCTGCATTCCAAGCAGGAAATCGAGTAAACAGTCTGCGGTCTCAAGGCCTTAATGTCCATAGTAGCAAATGATTCCAGCAGTCTAAGCACTTCCAAATCGATTCAACAAGGCAAGTAAATGGCAATCCTCACTAGTTTCTCCTTCTTCAAAACTCCAAATATTCAACAAATTTCGGTCAAATGTTGGACCCATTTTTCACCATGTCCAACGGTATGTACCTGTTGATTTTGGCAGGTCGCGAACTGGTTTTGCAAATCTGACTTCTACTATAATAAATATCTTCAAAGACTTTTTTTCTATTAAATTAAAAAAAATTTATAAATAAGTTGGCTTCATTTGACTGATAAATTATATGCGGTGATAAATTAAATATAGTAGTCTTGTTTTTATTGTACAGGAGCGAGACTCAGTCCCATTCTGGAACATCGTCATGGAAGTATTTACCTTCCAATGTTGGCTTGATGACACCGACTCTGATACAGAAATCACCAAAGTGTTCACCTTCCAATCTTTCAAGAGCCCATCTCTTGAATAGAGGTTTCAAAATGGATAGGACTTCGTCTTCTTTGATACTTTGCTTGTAAATCTTGTTGACACGCTTACCAATGTAACTACCACCAAGCATCAAGTTATAAGTACCATAAGCCTTACCAACAAGAGCAACTTCAGCTAACCATGGTCTGGCACAACCGTTAGGACAACCAGTCATTCTCATAACAACAGAGTCATGACGCAAACCATATTCTTCAAGTGCTTCTTCGATCTTGGTAACCAAAATTGGCAAGTAACGTTCAGATTCTGCCATGGCTAACCCACAGGTTGGGAAGGCAACACAGGCAGCAGAGGACAATCTTAAGGCACTGAAATCGGTATTGTCCAATTTATAATCGTGTAACAATTGCTTGACGTGTGGTAATTCTTCATCGGAAACAGTAGAAATCAAAACGTGTTGATTACCAGTTAATCTGAAAGTACCATTGGAGTTTGGTCTGGAATTGAAATATTCAGCAATCTTCTTCAAACCTGTCTTTTGTGGCAACTCAGGAGTATCTTCAACACGACCATTTTCAATGAAACATGTGAAATGATGTCTTTGTAATTCATCAGTAACCCAACCGAAATGATCAATATTGTCCTTAATCTCATAAGCACGTTCAGGTTCGAATTTTTGACCCCATAATTCTTCAACTTTGGCCTTGTAAACATCAACACCCAAAGTGTCAACAGTGTACTTTAATCTGGCATTCTTACGATCTTTTCTGTTACCATGATCTCTTTGAACAAGCATGACTTTTTCACAAACCAAGTGAATTTGATCAATTGGTGCAAACCCAAATGAAGAACCAGCTCTTGGGTAAGTCTTCTTGTTGTTATGTGTAGAACCCATACCACCACCAACAAGAACATTGAAACCAACAACCTCGTTATTTTCGACAATGGCAATCAAACCAACATCACTGGACCAAACATCAACATCATTGTATGGTGGCACGGTAATATTAATCTTGTATTTTCTTGGTAAATAAGTTGGACCATAGAAAGGTTCGTTATCAACCAATGCGTTACCAGCAACAAGGGTCTTAACTTTCTTTGGACCATCTTTTCTATTTTCGAAAATTTCTGGCCAATGTGGATCATCATCTTCAGGATCGTCACCTTTCAGCCAAATTTCGTGATAAGCAGTTGTTTGTGGCAACAAATGCTGAGAAATCTTTTTGGCAATGGTATCAACTTCATGGTGGATCTTGGCATTGTGTGGTAAGGCACTAATCATAACGTTTCTGTTAACATCACCACAAGCACCTAAAGTATCCATTAAAACTGCATTCATAGCTCTGATGGAAGGTTTCAAGTTATGTTTGACGATCCCGTGTAATTGATAAGTAGCTCTGGTAGTCAACTTAACAGTACCATTACCACGTTCATCAGCCAATTTGTCCAACATCAACCATTGATCTGGAGTGGTGATACCACCTGGTAAACGAACACGAGCCATAAAGATGTAAAATGGTTCCAAACCTGCAGCTTTACGGGCATCTCTTAAATCACGATCATCTTGCATATAGATACCGTGGAACTTGGTCAATTGTTGATCAGATGAGGCAATAGCACCGGTACTTTCATCTTTCAACTCTGACGCAATAGTACCTCTCAAGAAATCAGAAGCGATCTTGATATCTTCATTGGTGATTGGAGGTGGTTCATCAGCAGTTTGAACATCATCAACACCAAGGGCCTTCCACAAGTTTTCTTCCCAAATTTTGTAACCGGTTTGAAACCCATCAGCGTCTTGATCATCACCTAACCCTAATGGGATTAATTCTTTAGCATTGAGAAATTTCAATCTAGCAAACAAATCAACAGCTGGCTTGTTGTAGTAATGTTTATCCTGGGCTCTTGGCCAATATTGAGAATCACCCAACCCAAAGACAGAGATTGAAGAGAATTCCAAATCTAAATCACCAGAGTTCTTGATGGAATCCCAGAAGTTTTTACCATTTTGTGGGAATTCACCTTGACCTGAAGTAGAAGTGATGAACAAGATAGTTTCCTCGGTTGGTAAGTCTTCCAAGACGATATCATCCATTGACAAGACAGTGGCTTTCAACCCACGTTGACCAGCTCTTTTACCCAATTTTTTAGCAACATTTTCTGCATTACCACCATCAGATGCAAAATAGATGGAGATTGGTGGACCTGATAACCCTTCCAATAATTGAGCATAGGCTTGTTGAGCCTTTTTGTCTTGTTTTTGCTTAATGATGGAAGTTTGTGATTGTTTCAAGTCTCTAGCAAATTGTGGAGATTTGGAAGCCAACAGTGTCAACTTGTTTTCACGATCCAAAAAGGCCTTGAAGTTTTCCTTAATCACAGTGGAATCCAATTTGAAAACATCTTCATCATTAGTCAAGGAAGGGTTGTAACGATATAATGGGATGAACCCAGAATCGATGGATTTCTTAGTGTTTGTCAAAACATCCAATGGTGTATCATTTTCAGACTTGATTGGCAAATATGCTAAAACGATAGAAGGACCTTGGAAATTGGTGGCTTCAATGATTGTTGTCAACATTTGAGTGTATGAGGAGTAGATAGCCACTGAACCAACATAGGCATTACCATAGTTCATGGCATAAAGACCGATATCTTTCTTTCTCAATGAAGAGTTTGATTTGGTAGTTTCCTGTTTAGATTCATAAGTTTCATTATCAATGATCAAGACGTTAATGTTTTCATTTGAAGTTAAGACATGGTGAACACCTGAAGACCCCAAATCGTAAGCCCAAGCGTCAGAACCGATTAACCAGTTTGATTTGGCAAAGAAGGAGGAACGATACGTTTTCAATTCTTTGGCAATAGCGGATGAATCAGAGTCCAAGATTTCCAAGATTTCGTTGGATAAGTTGTTCAACCTGGTTATTGAATCATTAGAGTTTGCAGGTTTCTCTGATTCATCAGATCTTTGATAGACCAACCATTTAGACAATTTTTCCACTAATTCAGTGACTCTTGGAGTTTCAAACTTCTCCTCTGGAGAGTCTAGGGCACCATGGACCAAATCAACAAGGTATTGACGTTGTTCCTTTTGGTAAACAAAGGAACCAAACCCATATTCTGGAGTGGACAAGTTGATGTTCTCTTTTTGGAATTGGTTATAAATTTCCAAATTGGAGCCAAACACTTGATCCAAGATGGTGATATAACTTGATTCCAATTTATTGATTTTTTCAATTTCATCCAATTTCAAAGTGGACAAGCTTTCATCGGTTTCCTCACCAAAGAACAAGTTTTGGATTGGGTTATCAATGGACAAGTTGGATTCGACAATTTTCAACAATTTGGAGAAATCATCGTCAAATTTACCAATGGATGAAGAGGTAATTTTCAAAATGTTAGCCTCGACCAATTCAGATGGAGATTGGAAGAATTCCAAAAGTAATGAACTAAATCTTGCGAATGGCTTGGTATTGGCACTTTCCAAGATGGCAATGTTCTCGACGGATGAAGGCAAGAGGGACAATAGGCTCTTGATATCAAAAGGTTTGAAGACATTGATGTTGACGACTGGTAACACGGTTGATGATTTCAAATCATCGAAATGTGAACCTAGGTGGACGATAGCGGACTTGGCATTTCTTGAGCCTGATTTCAATTCAAATGGGGAGTATTTGAAAGATTTTGAAATTTGGGACAAGACAGATTCGAAAATTGCAGTATCGTCAATAGCTTCAGCAGCTTCACCATCTTTTTCATCGGTTTCCTCTGCTTCCTTTTGTTCAATGTAAGTCGCTTTTAGCTTATCAAAAGCTCTCAAGTCAACTTTAGCAGCGATGTCAACAGAGTTGTAGTCGATGAAATGCAAGATAGGTTTAGAGTACCCGCTCAGATTCAACAAATGAGCCAAGGATAATGCAGGTAACAAGTTTTCTTGCTTGTTGGTGATCAAAGTGACAACCCCAAGATCTTTCAAAGAGATGATTGATTGGTAATCTGTGATTTTGGTGTTGATGATGCAAGGTTGTAGCTGGTTCAAGTGAGGTAGGGCGTTCAACAAGGTTTTGTCGTTTGTGAAGATGACATGTTCAGCAGCATCGGAGTCTTCCAGTTGCTGGATGATGGACTGGAATGGATCAGCGCTGTCCAGGTATGTGTACTGGGACTCAACTGCTGGAGCTGAGCCCTTTGTCTCTTTGGTGGAGTGGACGACACCACTGTAGCTCTGGTAGAAGGACATCTGGAGCTTTCCTGGCTTTGCAAAGACCTCCAACTTAACTGTGCAACTTGCACCCAAGATTTGGGACGGGCCTCTTGTATATAAAG
This sequence comes from Hansenula queroliae, assembly GCA_030674255.1. Lineage (NCBI taxonomy): Eukaryota > Fungi > Ascomycota > Saccharomycetes > Phaffomycetales > Wickerhamomycetaceae > Hansenula > Hansenula queroliae. The sequence continues at coordinate 51,991 of JAJLXP010000064.1, read as the reverse complement.
CCATCGAATTGTGGATGTGCAAGTGGCTGATGAGATAGCAGAGATTACTCGCTCATCGCACGTGACTTGTGGTAAGCAGCTGTTTCACCGCTCCCATTGGCTCCAGCGCTGGACAGCCCGCCAGAGCGTCCACCGTCCATCGACGGACTGGTAGCCTGGGTGCTTATCAGCTGGTGCGCCCGTTTTCTACTGCTGCCTATTCTGTACAATACTTCCAGTGTTCAACTTATTGTGCTGTTGTTTACTTGTTAATTTATCTTCATTATTCAGCTGATTTGATTCGTTTTCTCCACAGTAGATTTGAATTACGTAATCGCTGGTAGTGTGCTTATGTAATCGCGGGCTTTGAACGTATTCGCGGCTCGTTCTTTGAAAATTTTCAAAGTCCTTCGGGATTTTTTTACCTTTGTCGCTCACGAGTCGCGAATTTTACGCGAACTCGTTTTGTAGAACATGATCTCGGGCTTTTCAGGAGTTTGTTGTTGTCACGGAGATGAATGACAGAGCTTTAACGGTTGCACGGTAGTTTGCTACTTGTGAGTTGTATGCAATTTCAATGAACCACCAATTGAGCTCTTGCTATGGTTGCTACATTTACAGTAGCAACATAGGGTGTCGCATATAAAAGGAAGACTACAGCTATACAATTATCCGTTTTAGCTGTGCTTTGACAGATCTCAATTGATTGAAAACAATCAACAGCCTAACAATATGTCCAAGAGAGCTGCATCAGCTAACGCTGCAGAGTCCATCACCAAAAAGCTTAAACTGACAAAGCATAGACCTTTCACTGACTACATCCATTTCAATCAGTCGAAAAACAAGTACTACCCGAAGCAACTGCCTATCAAAAAAGCCAACAAATGGAACAATGGTGAAAGGGCAAAACCTATAGAGCTGTTTGAAAAATATTATAAAGAAAAACCAGTGGATTCTAAGGAGAAGTACTTGGTTCATCTGTTTAAAAATGATCTCAGAGTACACGATAACACTTCACTGTACAATATGGTCAAAGATTGTCAAGAAATTGATGCTAAACCTATTGGTCTTTACATTATCTCGACTAAATTTTGGAATGCCCATCTGGAATCAGCTTTTAAACTCAATTTCATTAAAGAGTCCTTGGAATCCCTGAGAAAATCACTCGCAAAGCTTAACATCCCCTTGTCAATTGTCTACTTGGATGATGACTCGAATGAATACAAGTTGTCCTCAAAGACTTTTAAAAATTTCGATGAGTGGTTTGAACATCTCTTGAAGGAAAAATTCCAGTCAAGTACCGTCTACTACAACTTGAACTATGAGATTGATGAGTTCAATAGAGATTTATCACTTATACAAAACTCTAATCTAAATATAAGAGCATACCATGATCAATGCATTGTGAAGCCTGGTGAATTGGCCACGGGGAAGGGAACACAATATTCCAAGTTTACACCCTGGTACAAGAAATGGGATGAATATCTAAAATCAAATCCAATTGAACTTTTGGAAATTGATGAGAAAACACTCAAATTCGCTGAATGGGACTGGTCATCTTTACCAAATGATGAGTTTACATTGGCTCCATCCCAAGAATTATCATCCTTGAAGGAATTGGGAGTGACAGATGACAATTTGGAAAAAGTTGCAGATTTCTATAAACCTGGTGAATCTGCCGCTCAAACACATTTAACCAACTGGTTTGAAAAAATTAGAAATTATCAAGCCGATAAGGATACACCTTCACTAATGTCAACATCAAGGTTGAGTGCATACATTGCTCAAGGTGCCATTTCACCACGATACATTGTCACTGAATGTATGAAACTAAACAAGAATAAAAGAGTTGGTGGACAAGTTGGTATCGACACTTTTATCAAAGAAGTCGCATGGAGAGATTTTTATCGCCATGTTATGATCAATTGGCCCTATTTGCAAATGTTTATCCCTTTCAACTTCAGTACATTGGACTTGAAATGGTCTAATGATTACTCAAATTTCGAAAAATGGTCCCTGGGGGAAACTGGGTTCCCCATTGTGGATGCTTCGATGAGGCAATTACTCTGTACAGGGTACATGAATAATAGATGCAGAATGATCGTCTCGAGCTTTTTAGCAAAAGACTTGGCTATCGACTGGAGAATTGGGGAACGTTGGTTTCATAATCATTTGATTGATGCCGATTTCATCTCAAATAACGGTGGATGGGGGTTTAGTTCAAGTACAGGATTAGACGCTCAGCCTTGGTTTAGAATATTCAATGTTTATACACAGTCCGAAAAATTTGACCCCAAGGGTGAATTTATTAAAAAATGGTTACCAAACTTGAGCAAATTGGAAAATGTTCATGAGCCTTACAATGAGAAAATCGATACGAAAGAAGTGGAAAAATTGACAAATGGTTATCCAAAACCAATTGTGGATAGAAAGGAAGCCAGAGAGGATACTTTAGAAAGATATAGAGATGTAATGTAACAGTCTATTTTTCACTAAATTTGCTTGTCCCTGCTTTTGTGTAGAAAGTATATTGTTGGCTCTATTTCGATAGTAGCTTCTTCAGTAACAGCCTGAATAGAAGTTTGTCCTCCTCTTTTGTCAATCCGTTACTTATAGGATTGTCATCCACTTTCAATTTGGAAAGACTCTTGAAACTCTCAAAGTACTTGACAAATTCAACAAATGTCAGGTCAAGCTCATTATGAGTCAAATCCATCTCTTGTAAATTAGGGAACTTGGATGAAATAGTTGCCTTTAGCAACAGGTCATAATCAACTGAGCAGTATGGTATACAAAGACTTGACAAGTTCTTATTTAGTCTGAGTGATGTGTTAAGAATTTTCTTGAGCTTTACATCGTTCTCAACTTTCAAAACTTCTAGTTTAGGTAAATCGCCTATGATTGTAGTTGCCCCACCGTCGAACGACAAAATTCTTAGATTGGTCAACTTATCGAAAAAGTCAATTCGTTTCAAACCTTTGTTGCCTAGAATGTTCAACTTTTGCAAGTTTTTCAATTTGAAAGCAAACTCTAGTGATTTCATGTCTTCGTTATGAGCTAATCTGAGAATTCTTAATTGAGATAAACTCTCTGTGGCTTTAAAGCTGGTGATATGATTGTTGTTTAGCTCAAGAATCACTAAATTTGGGAACTTGAACATGCCAAAATCCAAAGCGCCTTTGATTTTATTATCATTGAGTTTCAACACTTGTAATGATGGCAAGGAGACTAATTCAGTGACAAAGTTGGATGCAAGATTCAACTCCCTCAAATTTCTCAAATTCTCAAATGGTCTGATATTTGAAATCTTGTTATGACTTAGGTCCAATTTTTGTAAGAAATCAAATTTTTGAAAAAGTAGGTGATCATTGTCGATTTTGTTGTATGATAAAGAGACTCTTTCAAGGTTCTTCGATAATCCTTCGATGGTTGTCAAGTTGTTGTTATTCAAGTCTATCTCCTTGAGATTTGGTAGGAATTCCTCTAAGCTTTCTATGGTTATCAGCTTCTTGTTATTTATTGTAACAGACTCAACTTTGTCCCAGTTGGTTTGTGGTTTTATAGCACCAGTCAACACTTTAATCAAGTTTTTCCTCGATTCAGAAAACGAAACATCTATTTGAGACAAATTGGTAACTTGTCTTGGATCAATATCTTGGAATGTTCGTTGAGTTTCATCAAATCTCACATGATTGCTATCTCTGCTAGTATGCGTAACCTTTTCATTAATGTTGCTATGAGTGTCATCAGAAATGTCAAGTGAACTATCATATTCTGAAGCAGAGACGTCGTACGGCTTTTGTGGATAAACCCATTTGCCGGTATCGTTGTCATACATCATATTCTGGTCTAGAGGAGTAATTAATTGAACATGTAATTGACCATTTTCCATTTTCCCAGCATCGTCACAGCCAAATGTATCGTTTTCGCTATCCCCATGGTCATCATCATCATCATCATCATCATAATGATCGTTCTGATCGCCTAACATAGAAGGTTTCTTAACAAGGTAAGGTTTCGGTATTGTTTTCACTATTTTAGGTGGAGCCATTGGAGAATCCAGAAAATCAGACTTGAAAGATGTAGCTTTTCTCGTATTGTTGCTTGAAGACTGGGCATCTGATATGATCCTCAGCTCGTTCATGTCAAGGAAACTATAAGCACTTGTATCGTTGAGATCATTCTTAGGTTTCAAGTCTGTAGAGAGGAGACTATGCTGTTGTTTAAAAGGCTCGTCATATTCAAATTCACCATCAATAGAGATAGCTGTATCACCTTCGACCCGATACAACTTTTTCATATCCTCCCAAGTGTCATTCTTAAAATTGTTTGTCTCATCGCCGGTGTCACTTTCTACACCGGTCTGAGCTGCACGAGAGTTAGTTGGCCCTCTTGAACTCGACTGTGATTGCATCCTCAGTTTTACAGCCATCCAGTCAGGCATCGTCGTGTCAGAGTTTCCCTTGTTGTATACCACTGTGTCACCTTCTTCTTCGCATCCTATCCCGGTATAATGTACACCAGCAGCACCAGCTTCCTCAGTAGTTATGTCTCCTACTCTGCTTTCGTTGACAAAGTTGTCATTAAAGAGCAGTTTTGGAATATGAAGATGGTTTTTTGCGCTGGTTAGCGTCTCTGAATTGGCTCTTGTTGTTGGTTTCACCAGATCATCAGCGGAATATAGATTCAACTTCCCCAAGCTCTCTGTTATTTGCTTCGTTGGCGAGCTCTCAACACCATTCATCTCTTCCTTCGAGTCCAACTATATGCTTTAAACGCCTTTCTCAACGCTGATCTCGCAGTGGTTCCACTCCTTGAACATCTAGCTTCAAGTTGTTATTGTGTTTACGTGTTTACATTATTGCACGTCATATATGTGCAAGTGAAATCCGAGGGGAAAACAAAAGCATTTGACACGTGATACTCCCTCGGAAATAAGGCGATAGATTTTGCAGATTCAATTCGCGCTTTTTTGAGATCTGGGCGCGGTTCCGCGAATGCGTTCTGTGTTTCACGATAGCGCAATTTTCAAAAGATCAAAACAAACATCTTGTAAACAAAACAGCGTGAAGTAAACAACGGGCCATCCGCTTTAAATACCAACAACAAGAACCCCATTCCAGCTGCTTTCTGCTGTCAAATTACAAAGGCCAACACTCGCTTAAGGGAAATCATATCAATTCACGCTGATCATCTGTCGCTAAATCACGTTGCTTCTCACTTTCCAAGGGCATTCTACCATCGTCAAGTACGGAACTTATACGTCTTGAGATAAACAGGAAACTTACAAAGTCATACAACGCCATACCCTGAGAATTAATCACGATGAGCGATCCAAACAGAAACTACCAAAACATGAACACCAATCCAAATCAGTCGCTGGACTACGAACAATGGGTCAACAGCTTGGGTAACATCCAAGACGTTTTTCAAAACACTCCTATAACGAACCATATCCTCAACCAAAACTCGAATGGCATGAACAGTGGTAACATGCTCGCTTCCGGAATGAACCCAGCCAATCCAATCAACTTTACCAATAGTGCAAATAATAGCTTTTTGAATAGTACTGGCCTGGGGACCTCGGTCCAAGATTTGAATCTAGATCTCTTTTTCAATTCACCAGATAAATTCTACAGAGACGTCATTAATGAATCGCCAATAGTATCGAAAACTCCACATTACGGAAGAACACCATTGAAGAACTTGAACATTAACTTCAGCACTCCAAATTTTTTGAAAACAATTGATACAAATTATGCTAACCAGTCTCTGGGGCAAAATCACCACCAGCAACAACAACAACAACAGCAGCAGCAACAGCAGCAATTCTCAATGAGCAGACCAACATATACACCTCTCAAGAATCAACTGTTCAATTCGAATACTAAGATTGAGATTTTCGAAACTCCAAAGTTAGATAAGCATAACTCCACCACTTTAAACTCCTCGCCGACAACCATCAAGATCAACTCTTCAGCTATGAAGAATGAAGATGCTAATGTCAACAACAAGTTGATTCCACCTTCACCTACACCAGTGTCTAAGATGTCTCAAAACAAGCAGTTCAGAGCTAACCCACAGCCGACTATACCAAAGATGGGTTGTTTTAAGAAGGCTTCTGAGGAACCGGAGAGTACGACTCTTGTTAAAAAACCAATCAATCAACATAGCACAGTCAACAACTCAAAGTTTCAGATCATCATGACCGATGTGAACACTTTTGCCAATAATGCTAAAAACCCAAAGCCTAAGAAGAAGAAACTACAAAGAAGTTCAACAACTTTGGTAGCATCTTCTTCAACAAACTCAGTGACTAAGAAAAACACGTTGAAGAGGTCATTGTCTCAACCACAATCAAATAAAATCATAAGACAAATAACACCAATGAAGATTTCACAAGATAATTCCAATTCAACACCTATCAGCAGCCATCAAAATAATGCATCGACTACATCAAATCTGAATAACGTGAACACTCCAGACTCTGTTAGAAAGCTATTCGATGATAGTCCAAGTGCTGACGCAGACTTGAAAAAATAATGAGCGCAAATGTTTGGTGTATTAGACACGAGCACATATATTTGTAATACTGCTGAGAAAATGTTGAGGACTGTTTTGCTATGTTATGTTATGTTATGTTATTTATAAAGTGTTACCGGCTTTTGTGTTTTTTTTGTTTGGGCTTGTTTTTCAATTAGGGTTTACTTGTTTTTAGGTCTTTGCACTTTCTTTCTATATTTTGTTGTTTTACTTGGTTTCTTGCTTTTTATCTCTACTTTATGTAACTCTGTCCCCATCATGATGGCTATCTACCCAATATTACACTTCTATCAAAACTATGTCAGGTTATCCACACCATGTACGAAACAAATGTTTGATATTTAGCTGCAGTACACGATCTGAAGTCTAAGAATTGGTGAATTATAGTACACGTAATGTATATTACTACCTTCAATATTGTCTATATTTGATCCTCCTACTTCAGCTTATAAACTTCTGATCACTCGCCGATCCACTCCAGCACCTTCACAATTTCACCGTGGATCTCCTTTGTAGAACTTCTAACATTTGCATTTTTCTCAATATTCTGCAAAATTGAATCCCAGATCTTGTACTTTTCTGAGTTTCTCAAGTTTGAGAGAAGTTCATCACGTAGTTGAATATTACTGATATATCTATTTGTTAGTCCAGTTGGGTCATTGATTGAGTTTTTTTGCTGCTTTTGTAATTTTATTATAATGATCTCGGAAATCTCTTTGATCTTTGATTGTGTCTTTTGATATGACACAAATTTTTGATATAGGAACGTGATAACAAAGAAGACTAATGAAGATCCAATCAGCAAGTTTTTGTTTCGTTCAAAGTTTTCAGAGACCTCTTTTTGAAATCTACATGCGACGCTTAGCTTTAGGATCGAATTCGATCTAAGAAGGATCGACTTTTGTGGAAAATCTGTCTCCTGTTCTTCATCTTCATCGGTGGATAAGTTGTTTTGGGTTGATCTTGGGTTGTCAATTTCGGTATAACGTAACTGTTGACAAAATATGTTAGTAACTTTGTAATTATTTGATATGATAGAAAAAACATGCCTTACCGTTATTTCAGGTTCATTTTTGAGGTCATCAATGACTCTTGGCCATAATTCTTCAAATTCCTGGTCGCTGATGGAAGATGACTTGGATTCAAAAAAGAAGTTGTACAACTCTTCATCTGAAATACCAGCTTCGAAATCGTCACCGTCTCCACACTTGACATTGGCATTTTTGGTTCTCAACATGTCTAAAGTCTTGGAGATGACCTCTTTGACGATATTTTCCTTTTCTTCATCCTTAACACAGTAATCACTGAAGGGAAGAAGGCCATAAACTTTGTACCAAGGTTCATGTACAACAAAATCTGGACGACATCTGATTTTCAAATTTGGCAAAGTGATGGCATTTTCTGGTGCATCTAAACATTTTGGTTTCAAAATTTGCAAGTATTCGTCGAGCTGTATTAAAATCTCATTTTCCGTATTAGGGAATGTTCTTTGATCAATCTCTGATCCACAATACCCGATTAAAATTCTTTGCTCACGGTACCATAAGGAGCCAACAGTTGCCAAAGCAAAAAGGGAAAAGACTAAGATTTGCTTAAGAGTATGGAATAATGCAGAAAAGTTAACGAAACCTTTTGAGGATTTTTCCTTCTTTGCAACAACACCTTCACTTTCACCGCCTTCTTGGAAAATTTCGTCAATTTTCTTCATTGCCCTATGAGTTTCACTCTGTACTTCATTATTGGCATCTTCGATCTCCTCTTGCAGGTGACGCAACATCGACGCATCGCCAGTACTTGTTTCAAGCTCATCCTCGAGTTCTGATTCTGATTCCAAAGGCTGAGCTTCGGATTGGGCTTCGGAATGAGAAACGTCAACCTCAGATACAGAGTCTGGTTGATCTTCAACTCCAGACATACCTTCTAATTCCTTGGCATCTTGTTCTTCCTCTTTATCATCGTCAGTTTCATCATCGAGAAGTTCATTGTCAGTAGCCATATCTTCTTTTTTCTCATCGTGCCCGGTTCTCTGATCAGCTTCAGCTTCTTTGTCCTCCTCTTCAAAATCACCTTGGACAATTACACCTAGTGATTCTGCGTGTTTTTGCAAAAAGCTCTTTCTGCTTTGTAAAGATTTGGAAGGGGTAATGTCTGGTGAGCTGAAGGCTGAAATTCTACTTGCGTTACCTTCATTTGGAGTTTCAAAGTTCTCTTCCTCGATAAACTTAGTGTGAAATGGACTCTTCATTGCTGAGCTAGATAGATGTTGATGCTCTTCATTATTAACAATTGAAGCATCAGCCTGTTCCAGGTGTTCATCTGTCTCCGCTGGTGTTGGTGTTGGGATTTCCTGTTCCAAAGGTTGCTTTGATGGTGTTTTGAGGGTTTCTGGGGAAGAATTAACAGTAGAAGGCTCCTGGAATATATCATCCTCAATGGATTTTTTGAAAAGATTCTCTGGAGGGGATGATGTTTCGAACTTTGTGATTTCCAGTGATTTTTTGACAGGCGATTTCAAAGGCTTCGCCTCTGGTGACGATGAAAAGGCTGTTTTTCTTGCCGTCTTGACAGTTTTCTTAGGAGATTGATCAGAGCTCTCACGTTTTCTTGGAATGGATTTCTTCAATTTGAGATTGTCCGGTGATGAATGAAGTGGAGATTGGAAAACATTATCTGTAGAGAAAGAAGCCTTTGACCCAAATTTGAAAGGCGAGGACTTCGCTTGAATCTGGTATTCTGTTTCTGTGACTTCAACAGGTTCATCATCTTCATCGTCGTCTTCATCTTTCAGTTTTTCGGCTGGTTTCTCTTCTTTCTTCGTAGTAACATCCTCTGTCTTTTTCAAATCATGTTTACTTTTCTCATCTAATTTGGTTTCATTGTCCTCCTTCACAGAAATCTTACGTCTTGGAGATTTTTGTCTTTTTCTAGGCTTGACACTATCAGTTTCATTATTGTCATCTTCTGTACTAGTTTTCAACTCGACTTTTGCTAAAGCCTTTCTTCTGGGAGATCTACTTCTGATTGGTTGCTCTTCAGCTTCCTCGACACTGGTATTTTTGGATTTTCTTCTTGGAGATCTTTCCCTGGCTTTCAAGGATGAGGTTTTCAAATCTGGTATGTGTCCAATATCAGCAGAGTTACTAGATTCCTTAGAGGATTTACTGACTTTTCTTGGAGATCTTCTAACCTCATTTGGTTTCTGTTGTTCTTGTTTCTCTAATTCAGGTTCCGGATTTGGTTCTGGAGTGTTTTTCTTCGATTTTCTAGTCTTTGACACCTTCAGTTGTGGAGTTACCTCGTTGTCACTGTCACTGTCGTCACTTATGGTGATAACGGCTTCCTTCTTCTTTGGCTTTTTGTCCTTCTTCTTCCCAACAACTTCAATACCAGCATCATTTGCGACAACACTGTTCAACAGCTTCAATCTTTCTTCAGCCTTTGGTTTGATATGCTCGTTAAACAAGTTGATCAAGTCTTTCTTCTTTGCATTGCCGGGGTAGGACACGTCGTTTTGTAAAAGGACGTTTCTTAACTGTGGTATTTTGTAACTAGCCGGATCGAAATCTATTAGCAGCTTGTTAGTACAACTCTCTTCGGTCAATCCACTGGATTCAACGCCGTTATGCACATACCTGGCTGGAGATACTCTCTTTCGTCCATTTTTATTGCCACTGGTGATCAATAAACGTAAAAGATTCGGTACTTGTTTACGTTGTGCGTTACACGAAGCTCTTTATGTTTGTTTTTATTTTGTTGAAAAGGCCAGCAAAATAAACACCGCGCCCAAAACGGAAAATTACGAGGGTGTATCCGGATTTAATCATGTGACTTTGCCCTCGTAACTTTTAAAACAGTCACGTGGCCTAAGTTCCGGGTAACGCATATTCTGATGACGTAATAATTACCTTTTTATTACATAATCCGTTCCATTTCCAATTTCGACGTCAGCAATTTCTAGACTCCAGTTGATTGACCAATACGTATACATTGAGATAAGGCTACAGATTAGTCAAAGAACTCAAAAAAAAGATCATTTGATAGTCGCATTTACTTGGCTGTATCAACTGCAAAGTACACGAAGAAACAGTTTCAACAAGTTTTACAGCCGGAAGTCTCTTGGATATATTGACAGAAATGTCTGAACAACAAGGTAAACATGAGTCCAATGCCCCTGGTGGGAAGATTGGGAAATATCAAATCATTAGAACACTAGGTGAAGGTTCATTCGGTAAAGTGAAACTGGCATACCATTTAACAACGGGTCAAAAAGTCGCATTGAAGATTATAAATCGTAAAACATTGGCCAAATCTGATATGCAAGGTAGAATTGAACGTGAAATATCGTACTTGAGATTATTGAGACATCCACATATCATTAAGCTATACGATGTTATCAAGTCCAAGGACGAAATCATCATGGTTATTGAATTTGCTGGTAAAGAGTTGTTTGATTACATTGTGCAGAAGGGGAAGATGAAAGAGGACGAAGGTCGTAGATTCTTTCAACAAATCATAAGTGCCGTGGAGTATTGTCATCGTCACAAGATTGTGCATCGAGATTTGAAACCTGAGAATCTATTATTGGATGATTCTCTAAATGTCAAAATTGCCGATTTTGGTCTATCCAATTTTATGAGTGATGGTAATTTCTTGAAGACAAGTTGTGGGTCTCCAAACTATGCAGCCCCAGAAGTTATTAGTGGGAAATTATACGCCGGTCCCGAAGTTGATGTTTGGTCTTGTGGTGTTATCCTTTATGTCATGCTTTGTGGTCGTTTGCCATTTGATGATGAATTTATTCCAGCATTGTTCAAAAAGATTAGTAACGGTGTCTACACATTACCTAACTATTTGAGTGACGGTGCTAAAAACTTATTGACCAAGATGCTTGTCGTTAACCCATTGAACAGAATCACCATTCATGAGATTATGCAAGATGAATGGTTCACCACAAATATCTCTGACTATTTATTACCTACCGATGTTCCTAAAACACATTTGGAAACAAATAACAAATTTGATGAGAATGCAATCAACATGTTGGTGAAAACTGTTGGTTATGATAGAGATGAAATTGTCAACACATTAGAAAACAATGTTCAGAATGAAATTATGGATGCTTATTTGTTGGTCAAGGAAAATAAAATGATTGTTGATGATTTAAAAAACAATTCAACACAAGCGGATCAACTTGATACATTTTTGAGTCAATCGCCTCCACCATCATATGAGCATATGGACGGAGGATCACAAAGGAAATCACCAAGCCATGAAGGAGGAAGTCGTCATAAGGAAGAATTAACATATCAACCATTAGCTTCCAATTCTGGGGCTAAAGGTTTACAAAACAACACCATTGCCATCCTGCCATCCTCATTGCCACAAATACATAGAGCCAACATGGCACAATATGGTACCAACTCCATAACCAAGATCACTCCTATAAGTACCAAGAAATCCAAGACTAGATGGCATTTCGGTATCAGATCAAGATCTTATCCCCTAGATGTCATGGGTGAAATTTATAGAGCATTGAAAAACCTAGGTGCCGAATGGACAAAGCCAAATGAAGATGAGTTATGGACTATCAGAGTTCGTTGGAAATACTCACCAAACTCGGTGGATAACGCAGATAGTAACAAGATTCCTGAGATGATGAAGATGATTATCCAGCTATTCCAATTGGAACCAAATAACTATCTCGTTGATTTCAAATTTGATGGATGGGAATTCAGCGATGGATCTGTCTCTTCTAACTACGAAGCGAACAAGAATGACGATGAGATCAGTAGTTTTAGTGCTTATCCATTCTTACACTTGGCTACTAGACTAATTATGGAATTAGCTGTCAACAGTCAAGGTGGTTAAAGCTGTCCAAACACCAACAAAGAAACAAAAAAAGATCCATTTCAATTCTAATTTACCTCTACAGTCAATTTTTTCACCACGATGTAATTTATCATTCTCCTACAAATAAATAAATACACAATGCACATTCATCATCCTATGTACGAGAAAAGAATGCCTTGTAAAGTACGCGAGTCATTAATGTACCTTATAATGAAAATTGCCTATTTAGGAAAAGAATATACGCATTCTCCGAAAAGTAAACAAAGACGCGAGTCTCGAAACCTTGAAACGTCAAGTATAATAACGTGGAAATTTTCCATCTATGAAATGTATTTTAACATCTTAGATGTTTGGATCCATAAATTCAATTGACAGTCACCATGGAAAGATCATCACAAGTGCTGGAATCATCTCAAGATTTGAGTCATGTGTTTCAATGCATCGATAAAAGCAAAAAAATGGTTGTTCTTACAGGAGCTGGTATTTCATGTAATGCTGGTATACCAGATTTTAGATCATCCAAGGGTCTCTACAAGATGAAAGCTGGAAAAGAGGTCAAGGGTAAAGAACTTTTCGATATCTCATTGTTCAACTCATTGGAGAATATTTCCAATTTCGCAAGATTCATGTCGCAGCTCTATTCTTATACACAGCTGGCGAAACCAACGTTAACACACAAATTCATATCTCAATTGAAAAAGGATAACAAGCTAATACGATGCTACACGCAAAATATTGACGGATTGGAGGAAAAATTAGGAATGGAGCTGACTAGTAATGATGAACAACAACTAAACAAAACATTGCTACAGACGTGGAAGTCGATGGATGTTGTTCAATTACACGGTGATCTTAACACTTTGTCATGTACACACTGTAATAGCATACATCAATGGACTTTTGAGTCAAAACATTTGCTATCAAGTGGTGAATTACCAGACTGTCCTGCTTGTACACAAAGGAGGACAGAGAGAATTGAAAGTGGGAAAAGAGATACTGTATCCATCGGAAGTCTACGACCAAATATTGTTCTGTATGGTGAAAATCATCCTCTTTCTGAAATGATCACAATGGGGCTGAATTCTGATTTGAAGAATAAACCGGATTGCTTCATCATAATGGGCACTTCTTTGAAAGTTCATGGTGTGAAATCATTAGTCAGGTCAATGGCACAAGCTGTCCATGCCAGAGATGGCAAAGTGATATTAATCAATAAAGACCCTTTGTCCGGTTGGAATGGGGTGATTGACTATCAAATTGCATGTGACTGTGATGAATTTGTCAAGGATTATAACGAATACAAGCAGGAAAAGATAGCCTCTGCAAGTCTCAAAACACCTCCATCTACGCCAAAGAAAAGATGTCGTGTTAAAGATGTTTTGAATACCCCTTCACCTAAAAAGGCTAGAACCACTACAAAACTTGAAATATATCGCACACCAGAAGAATCACCTGTTTCCTCACCAAAGAGAAAGATATTGGCTTTGACCAATATTACCAACACCACATATGATTTCGGTGTTAAACGGAAACTGGAGCCATTAGATGCCTTTGGAGATATCATAAGAAGATCTCCAAGAACCAAAAGAACTAGAGAGGTATGAGTTTTGAGTATTCTAATCATTGTCGATAAGAACTTGATGAATACCAAACTCACAGCAGCATTACCCTAGTAATTTGTTACAAGATGATGTGTCAACATACAATCCTTGTCACCATATCACTACATCACATCAAGTGAAACTACATAATCCAGTATGTGGGCAATCTATAATGACTAATGAAATCAATTGATAGAATAATAATGTAAATTTAAATATTGCTTATATCGGATAGATTTCCCAATTTGGTAAGCCCTCCGATATTTAGTATAAAATCGATTCGCGAAAGAATAAACGGTTTTTGAAAAGTTTAATAACTTTTTTATACTGTCATAATTGTCATTTGTATAAGATCTAAATCGACTGATAGAACGCATTAAAAACTATGGAAAATGCCAATACGAAGAATATAAGGCATCTCTACGATGTAACGCATGCCATACCGCAAAATCCTGTGCTCGGTTCAATGTTTGCCAAAGTTTTCCAAAACATGATTGGGTATAAAGGTCTAGTATTACCAAACCAAATCACCGATGGTCTCAAATTTTGTGTTGGTTGTGAGACTTTATTGATATCTGGTATAAACATGACCATGCGTATCAAATACACCAAGACTAAAAAGCAAAAGAAAAGCAGTAAACATGCTGATGTGAAATCCCCTGATTCAATATGGAAGCCAAGAGAGAGGAATATGGTTTATAAATGTTTACACTGTGGACATGAAAAACTGTTTGAACTTTTAAAACCATCAAGCGATCCAACTGCACAGGCTCCAATTGAGGAATCTAAAAAAGAACCTTTTGTTGCTACATGGGATAAGAAGACACATACGAATACTGGACCAGCTAAACGCAAAATCGATTCAGCGTCGTCATCATCGAGATCCTCATCCTCGTTGTCCGCTGCAAAGAGTTCGGCAAAGGAAAGGGCTAAAAAGAGAAAGAAGAACAACTTATCAAATTTATTAAGTAGTAAAAAGGAAACAGAGGAGAAGGAAAAGAAGAAAACAAGTCTTTTAAGTCTAGGTGATTTCATGAAGATGTGACATTTTTCTGTTCATTCATTTGAATTATAAGAAGTCGAAGAGGTATCCAGGTCGAAATGTGAACTTGATGGTGATTTTGCCGTAGAGTTATTAGTGCCATTACCACCACTGTCACTAGATTCGATGGATGATTTCCTTTTAATATTGTTGTTATACTCAATATTGGAGAATCTAGTGACACTCCTAGTCCATCTTCTTCTTCTATATTCACCTTTGGACCCGGTTGGTTTGTCATCAAGATCATAAACCCATTTGGTCTCTTCATCAATCTTGACAAAATCATCCAATAGGTGAAGTTGAACCCATTGGTCAGGGTTTAGATCGATTTTCCATGAATCATGGGCAATGAATTCCCAGTCTTTTGGTGGTTTAACTTCGTTCAACAAAGTTGTCCCCAATATTAGTTCAGATGGAGATTTACTATATTTCTTATCCAATCTTGATTTGGACATTGGAGTGAAATCGTTGTTTAGATAAAACATAAAACTCCATTCTTTTGTTGATTTATCGAATTTTTGTATTTCAAAGATTTCCACTTCACGTTGCTCTTGTGGTTCGAAATATGCGAAATTGTCCAACAATATGGTTTCCAATTTGTTGGTTTTCTTTAACAAGTATAATCTTGTTTCCTCTGAATAAATCATGTTTAAGAACGAGTCTCTGAAATATGGATGTAATGCCACTGTAATACCGTATCCCAAGACTAGGCAGATTAGTCTCAGTGGGACGAAAGCCCATATGGAGTCAATGAAAAGCATTGAACTTGCACCCACAAACAGGATAACTAAATATATGGCACTTGAATAAGTTTCATCAATGAAATATGCAAACTTTTGTAAAAACTTGTTGATAAAATCCCATGTTATAACATATAAAATCATATGGTTTTGTAGATCTGTCATGTTGAGTATAAATTCTCTTGATATTTCAGGTGCAGGTTTTGGAAATTCTGCATTGTTCAATTTTGGACCTTCTGCCAATACAGGATTGTTTTTACCTAGTATGGAGTGTGATTCAGGTTGATGTATCATTGTATAAGCCGGGATCATTATGTAAATGATTATGAAGAAACATGGAACACCGACAACCATCTGTAGAGGTTTCATAACGAAATTTGTAAAGATCAACAATATTGTCAAGGTTAAATATGGATTATCCCAGTTGAAGAAACTTATTATGTTGTCCACGAGCTCAAAGGGTATTGATAATCTTGAATTCAATTGAATGAAATTTTTGCTCATGATGGGTACTGAGAACCCTGGTCGCAGTTTACCAGCTTGTACACGACCCTCCAAGGCATCAGCGGCGATCTCACTAGTTGGTGGCAATGCCAGAGCGAAGAACTTCTCGATCAATCTGTCTGTGAACTGTTGTGATATGTAGTTCTGTTGTTGTTGAGAATTGGCCGAGGTTGTAGCTGTTAGACCTGAACCTGAGCCTGAGCCTGAGCCCGAGGCTGATGAAGAAGAGTTTGGATTGAAGAAGCTGTTGAGATCAAACGAGGACGTCGACTTGTTCTCCTTGACCTGTTCTATCTTGTCATTGCCCTTCTTTGATGACTTGCCATTGGACTTGTCTCTTTGTTGTTCCCAGTTGAAGAAACTTGACACCGAGTCCATCTTTGCTGTTATTGTATGAATAGGAGAGCTTTCTTTGTGCGCTTTTTTTTACCTCTTTTAATCAACTGTCCACAATGTATCCAGCTATCCTATATGTCCAGTATCTCTCTTATCACTCTCACACTGTCTCTTAACAGACACGGTCTTGAGCTCTTCAACACCCATAAAAGGCATTGCCCTGGGTATTAAAGTAGATGACGTTTTGTGAATTGATTACGTCATATTCGCGAATGCGTTCTGCAGAATTTCCATTGTTTTTGTTTACATTTCAAAAGTTTATAACCGATTAAAATCGATAAATATTTTGGCATTTTGACAGGGAATTTTTATATGGAATCTCAAGATGAGCTCGTCCAGTATTAGTATGTGCTATGCTGCTGTCAATGGCTATGGCTGTGGTGTTGTTCTAGTACTAACCTCAGCACAGTTGAACTTGCCGATGGGCCTGAGGATATTGTGTCATCAATCAAGTTCTCACCAATTTATAGCCATTTGTTGGCGAGTTCGTGGGACGGTGTAGTGCATCTGTACGACACGGATCCACACAGTGCACAGCAGAGGAAGCAGGCGTTGCTGAAGATACAGACAGACTCGCCCGTAACGGATGTGACGTGGGATGGACACACGGGGAAAAGAGCATTCTTGAGTAATGTCAATGGTGAAATCAAAGAGATTGATCTTGAGAACGGTAGAGCATCTAGTGGTCATATCGGTGACAGGCATACATCTGGTATCCAATGCCTAACAAACATACCAGGGTCAAGGGGGATATTGGTGGCTGGTTCATGGGACAGATCCATCCAATATGTGGATTGTAGAATGTCAAACAATAACTCTACAATACATCACACAAGACTCTCGGAGAAAGTGTTTGCCCTAGATACAACAGAGCAGAATATCGTGGTGGCAATGTCGAATAGACTAGTGCATATCTACGATATAAGGAACTTGGAGTCGCCAGCTCAGATCAGAGAGAGTGGATTGAAATATCAGACAAGGTCTATCAAATGCATGCCTAATGGGAAAGGTTATGCCCAAGGTTCTATAGAGGGGAGAGTGGCCATAGAATACTTTGATCCTTCCCCCACGGTGCAAGCACAAAAATATGCATTCAAATGTCACAGACTACCGTGCTCCGACGTTGACTTGGTATCGTCTGTCAACGCATTGGCCTTCCACAGGAAATTTGGCACATTGTTCACTGGTGGTTCTGATTGTCATGTTTGTCTTTGGGACCAATCTTCGAAAAAACGTTTAAGACAATACCCGAAATTCGAGCAGTCCGTCGTGTGCTTGGATACAGACTACAAAGAGGACAACAACACCACATTGGCCATCGCCACGAGCGACGATTCGTTCAAGACAGTTGCCTCGTTCGATGCTGGAGCACCGCCTCTCTCTGGGAAAAGTTCGATCTTTCTCAAATATTTGGCTCCGACAGAGGGCCAAAAGAGACAGAAATGAAAAGGAACCATGTCCCTCTATTTATACGCTAATAAAACTAATGAACTTATACTATTATAAAAATCTCCCAGGGGTTTTTTGTTGCTTCGATGTAGAAAAATGAAATTGCTTTAAAGGTGAAATTGAAATTTTGGCCGTGTCTGAAATCAGCATCATTACTAAATAAAAAAAATAAAAAAAAAAAAAAAGTGTTTTGAAAGATCTCAAAACTTTTGAAGGGAAAGGAAAGAAGCCATCAACAACAACAACCAAAGCGGGCTATAGAAAAGAGAAGTGGACCAAGAGAGACTTGTGGAAAGGAACTGCTGCCTGTTGAGCTGATACACGAAAAAAAGGACGGAAAGAATACGGCTTGCCTGCGATGCTTTGGCTCCGGATTTGCGTGGCTTTGCTTATAAGCCCACTATTGGTGCTATCTGCCTATGTCCAAACATACACTTGTGGGTCCAGAAGCGATATAGTAACGTCGCCATTGTTCAAGAACGCCATGCCATTGGCAGACGTGCTGATAAAAAACGAGGTTATCCTGTATCGGGTCGAGTTTATCACTTCAACGGAGATTTACGATGTTAATTACACTACAAATACCATTACAACGTTACAAGTCGAATCGAATTTCCTGAATGGTGAAGTGTTATTCAATAGAAACAGACTATGTGACTATGTTAGCGTCGTTCCCAGACCAAATGGCACTAATGGTACTTTTGATGGCAAGTTGAAACCTGGTGATGATATACCATTGGCAGATCTCTTCGGATTGGCACCTTCTTTTAATCAACCAGATGACTATAATGACACTTATTCAGGTTCAAGTTATCCATCGGCATCTTCAACTTCGACTTATTCATTACCTTCGGCATATGTGTCTGCACCGCCACTCATTAGTAAAAGAGACTCAAGTTATAGAGATAACGTTTGCCCTTTGAAACCTGGGATCCGTTATCAAATCCTATTTGCATCAAACACTTCAACACCAAGATATTTCGGGTCCTATGAGACAAAATTCACTTTCTTAAGTGCAAACCAAGAAATAGGGTGTATCCAGGTCCTGGCGACTCCATACCACCCAAATTATATCACTTATCCAATATCATTTGGTATCATGGGTATCTTTGTCTTTGGGTTCATAACTCATTTCTACATCTTCCATTTTAGTGTTCATCAAGAGACTTCCAACGTGTTTTTGTTTATCGCTTCAAGTATTTGTAACGAACCATTGTTGAACGAATTGACACCTGATTTAACAATGTTTCTCAGTTACTTACAATTCATCTTGATGATCTTCTCATTGAACCTAAATTACCCAGGTTTTTTACAGCCTATTGTATCATTCATGAATTGGGTTTGTCTGATTAGAATTGACATCTTCTCTTCAACTTTTATAAATCCTTTGGCAAAAGATGGTGTTTATAAAAGTTTGGGAAGGAAAGGTTTGTTAGGGATATTCCCTGAAGAAGCCATCGGTGGACCAGACGGTACTACAATTTCAAATATATGGAAAAATTTCATGGTTTGGATTTGGGTCGTCATTTTAACTTTGGTTTTCTTTAATCAAATCTTTATCGGGATCAAGCAATATATCACTAAAAACTACAAAATCTCAGGTTTCAGGTCAAGACTGCTATTCGCCATTGGGATCTGGACACAGGCCTTCTATTGTATCTTCCCGTTACCATTTATATCATTTTCATGCTTTTTAATCTTGGCTTGGGGTCAAGGTCAAAATGTGGAACTCGCTGCTGCTGTCATGAGTGTCATTTTCTTACTTCTTTGGATTGTGACTCTATGCTGGTTCTCTTTAAGATATGTCATTCAAAAGAAGAAGAAACTCTACTCATCTTTTAAAATCATTTCTTGTTGGAGTTCCCTTTATCATTGGTATAAACCAGAATGTTCTTATTTTTTGATTTTCCACAACGCCAAGATCTTCCTACAAGGACTCGTGATTGGGTTTGGTCAACCAAACGGTATTGTACAAATGACTTTGTTGATCTTCATTGAGCTGACTTATCTATTGGCGTTAACTTATATCCAACCTTTCTTCAATAAGAATAGAAATATCTGGAGTATTATCGTTTCATTAGTCTCAATCATTATCCTGGGCTTGAACATCCCATACATTCCAGAACTGGAAATAACAACCACAGTTCGTGGTATAGTTGGTGATTTCCAATTGTTGAACGTTGGATTATCAATTTTGGGGTTCCTCATTTTTTTCATCGTAAGATTGACTCAAGTCATAATTTCCAATGTCAAGAATAAACATAAAGTTTTAAGATATGAAGACTTTGATGATGATGATGACGACGATACTTCGAAGAACACATTGGATAACGCTTTTGACAGAGAGGTTCAAGGTATTAACAATGATGAGATTCGCTCATTTGTTGATGATGGCGATGACATAGAACTGTTTTCATTTGAGGAGAAACCGTTGTACAATGGTGGGCAAGCACATCGCAATTCAACATTATATCATTCAAAATCACATATTACTAGGGATTCACTAAACTCAAATCAAAGCTCATTTGTTGAACTCACAGATCAAAGAGTGTTACCAGGGTTATCATTAAGTTATTTGAGTTCAAATGAACAATATGATCATTTACCACAAGTGAGTCCGATTGATGATGCATATTTGGCAAATTTGAGTAAAGATGATTCAGAGTTACGTAAACTTTGGGTTAAGAGAAAACAGTATCAAAGAAACGGTGCTTCGTCCACTACTCAAAACAGTTTAATTCACAGAATGAGATCCATTAGATCATCTATGGATAATCAACGCTCTAATAATAATAGTAATACAGGGTTCTCAGTGGTCGGAAGGAAACCTATCATTGTTAAAGGGGCTCATGAAAGAAGTAATATTGGATATGAAACAAGTTCTTTATCTGAGATACCTAAAATTCATGGGAAGAATAAAAAATTTGAGGTTGTTGGAAGAAAACCAATAATCGTTAAAAACTTGCCCAGCAAACTTCAATGAAGCACAATTTTCTGGTGGGATTTTAAATATAGTAATGACTTAATGATGTATATATATTTTGTTTATGTTTGTTTGTTGACTTTAATTTGAACTGTTTTAATTGATAGAGAAATTGTAAGATTATTATTATAATATATATTATATGGTAGCTCCACTGGGTCTAGACCCGCTAGTCTCAAGTCTATGAGTGGTCTAGGTTATCTTTTGAGTCCCAGCTCAAAAACATCTCAATACCTTGAACATCAATCAACGGTGAGATGAGATATTATTTGAAAGAGATGATTACAGTCAAAAGATTATAAATTGATGAGTTGGGGCTCGATTGAAAGATGAACTGAGTATTTGGACATCCCTTGTCTTCTCCATCAACTCATAATTCAAAATGTCGAACCCATACCCAATTCGTAATAGACTCGAACTTGATAACTACTACTTCACACGTCAACACCATCATCAAAGACATAGTGATTCGTTCAAAGTTGGTCTTAACCGTAAGAAGATACCAGCTGCCCGGATAGAGAGCTCGCTAGCTATAAATGACGTCTTCGTTTCCGTTTTCACCAAAGGTATAGGATACCTCGGATCATTGTTCCAACCTGTCCATAATGACGTTCTTGAAGATAATTTTGAGATTTCAAGCAATGATAATGACAGCCAGAATACTGAGTCTACAGCATCTTCATCGATTGAGAGTTACCCACTATTAGATGAGAGGAAGGGATCTAAAAAAGAGAACTACCCAAATGTATGTGACTACTCTTCAAGACAGAAAACTTTCAATCCATGGTTCAATAAATAAAACACAAATGTATATTAAGTCTTCTTTTAATCAAAAAAAAAATTCAAAGTCTCTGTCTCTTGTTTTTCTTTTCACTTGTGTCTGTGTTTTTCCTTTTCATGATATTTCTAATCAATTTTTCATCATCAATCAATTTGAATCCATTATTGAAGCTTTTCAAGCATTTCTGCAATGATGCCACTTCATACTTGAGGACACATTCACTCATTTTCACTTTATTTAATTGTTCAGCTGGTGGTGGAATAGTGAAATCACGGAATGAATGGCTTGGATAATCATCCAATCTTGTCAATATGGCTTGTTCCCAAGTGATTACGGCATTTTGAGTCATTGAACCGGATTCGATTAATTGATAGCATTTTTTCAAAATTCGGTTGATTGTTTTGCCCAATAAGTCATCTGAATAAGATGACAATGATTCATGATTATTGTTGATTTGTGCAATGATTGTTAGTGATTGGATCAGTATTTGAGATTCTGGTAAAACTTCCCCATCGGCGTATGTGTCAAAAGACTCTAGGACAATGTCTTCTTCAATTTCATCAACATCCGCTTGTGATATTAAATTCAGGACTTTCTCAATAAAATCCATTGGTAAGTTGTAGTGGTTTTGTAACGTGTTTTTGATGGTAGTCAGCGGTAATTCACCAAAATCAAATTTGGAACCGTCCCATTCAACATAACCATACCTTCTCAACAATTCACTATTTGGATGATCACCATAAGTATTGAATATTTGCTGCGAAGCCTTGATTGGTTTAACTGACTTCATCACTAGAAAATCAGTTTCATAAAACAAGTTTGCGTTTGCCAATTTAGTGTCAGCGTTTAGCAGATCAGCCAATGCAACCATTGACTTAAAGTAACCATCGAATTGGACTTGTTCGTCATCTTCCATGTCCTCATTGAAGTCTGGTCTCTCAACATCAAAGGAGTATGATAAGATTGTGCTTGCAACCCTATGGAAAGTTTCCAACTCCACGTTAATATGTTCGATACCCAAGTCAACGAGGGCGTTTGGAATCAATTTATTAAAAGTTTCTTGAGCTTTATCCTTCCCAATTCTATCTAGCACTAGAGATGGTTTCAAATACTCGAGTTCTTCCTCCTTCCAGAACATCAAGCTGTGGAATTGTTCAGGTAAAATTTTGAAATATGGACTCCATTTACTTTGATCACCTAAAGAAATTTCATACAAAATCGTCAAGATCAAGCCTTCCCAATGGTCGTATTTCGATAAAAGTTTCTCTTTATTATCATTGATTTGTGCTAGGGAACCTGTTTCGATGTTCAACAAGACATTTCTAGGAATGGAAAATAATACTTCGTCCTGCTCAATATCTTGAGTAGCGATCAACCCACGACCTTGGGACAAATGCCTTAGGTCCTGGATTTGCAATTTTGGAGAGACCTGGACACCTGAGCTGACCAGCCAGTGCTCAAAGGCATGTGTTGCTTCTGTATAAGTCATGTTGATATGAGACTTTTCAATGCCGAATGAGATTTGGAAGATTACTGGAAAGAAAGATTGTTACCAAATTATGGAAAAGTAAACACCAAGAAAAAAAAGTAGTGTGATAACCAGATGAGATGACATAATCGGACTTTGGATACTGGACGAAGTAGACCATTTTATTTGGGGACTAGGGTCTAATCGAGCTCTCCTGTTGTGTACAGATTATTTTTACGATATTTTTATAGATCTTGTGCTGATTAGGATCGATTTCAAAACAATTTTCCAATGCATGAGATTTTTGTATTAATTTTGTATAGTAGTCTGATATAGTGAATGTTTAGTACATGAAATCATGATTTTTTTATATATTTTTTCACCTCAAACCCCTCTGTTATTTCTGTCTCTTGTTACCAAGACTTTAAATTATCATTCTATACATTTGAACCTGAACATTTCATCCAAAACACACTGAATTTAATGCATAAGTAGGAAAATGACACAATTCTGATTGTGATTACGTAATATTTTAATCGCGAATGCGTTCTGCAAAACCCGCAGTGTTTTCTAGAATTCTCCATAAGGCGAAAAAGTGGAAAGCATTTAAAAGCTCAGAGATCACCAGAATCATCACCAAAATCTAGTCTCTCAATTGACAAAGATCACACATCATAAAGGATACACAATGTCTGCTGACGAATTGAAAGCCCAAGGTAACGCTGCGTTTGCCGCCAAGGATTACGATAAGGCCATCGAGATCTTCTCAAAAGCCATCGAAGTCGCCCCAACCAACCATGTCCTGTACTCGAACCGTTCTGCCTCTTTTGCCTCTTTGAAACAATTCGACAAGGCTTTGGACGATGCTCAAAAGACAATTGAAATCAACCCAACTTGGGCCAAAGGTTACACCAGAGCCGCTGCTGCTCAGCATGGGTTAGGAAGATTTGAAGACGCCGAATCAAGCTACAAGAAGGCATTGGAACTAGATCCATCCAACAAACAAGCTCAAGAAGGTATCAGATCTGTCCAAGGTGCCATGGCTGCTGAAGCTGCTGGCCCTTCAGGCGATTTTGGCTTGGGTAAATTGTTCAATGATCCAAACTTGATTGAAAACTTGAAGAAGAACCCAAAGACTGCTGAATTGATGAAAGACCCAGCTTTAGTCGATAAGGTCATTAAAATGAGAAACAATCCTCAATCAGGTGCCCAAGAAATGATCTCCGATCCAAGATTAATGACTATCATGGCCACTTTGTTAGGTGTTGATTTGAGCGATGACACTCCAATGGGTGCTGCCGCCGCGGGTGCTTCGGCCTCCACTCCAGCTTCAGCTCCAAAAGCTGAATCTCAACCTGAACCAAAGAAAGAAGAACCAAAAGAATCTCCAAAGGAACCAGAGCAAAAGGATAAAGACGGTGATGTTGAAGTTACCGATGCTGAAGAAAAAGATGACACCAAAATTAAAGCTCAAGCTGATGAATTTAAAGTGGAAGGTAACAAATTGTACAAGGCCAGAAAATTCGATGAAGCTATTGCCAAATATAACAAGGCTTTTGAAACTTATCCAGATGTTACCTATTTGAATAACAGAGCTGCTGCTGAATTTGAAAAAGGTGACTACGAAACCACTGTCAAGACTTGTCATGAAGCTATTGAAAAAGGTAGAGAGCAAAGAGCCGATTACAAAGTCATTGCTAAATCATTTGCTAGAATTGGTACCACATTTTTGAAACAAGAAGATTATACTCAAGCCATTGCATTCTTTGAAAAATCACTAACAGAACATCGTACTCCAGAAGTTTTAACTAAATTAAGAAGCACACAAAAATTGATTAAAGACGCAGAAATCAAAGCCTATATCAACCCTGAAAAGGCTGAAGAAGCCAGATTAGAAGGTAAAGAATACTTTACCAAAGGTGATTGGCCAAACGCTGTCAAGGCTTACACCGAAATGGTTAAACGTGCTCCAGAAGATGCCAGAGGTTACTCCAACAGAGCTGCTGCCTTGGCCAAATTGATGTCTTTCCCAGAAGCTGTTAAAGATGCCGAACAAGCCATTAAGTTGGATCCAACTTTCATCAGAGCCTATATCCGTAAGGCCACTGCTGAAATTGCATTAAAAGAATACTCCAAGGCCATTGAAACGTTAGATTTAGCTAGAACCAAAGATGCTGAAGTGACAAAAGGTGCCAATGCCAGAGAAATTGATCAACTATATTCTAAAGCCTATTCTCAAAGATTCCAAGGTTCAGCTAATGAAACTCCAGAACAAGTTATGGAAAGAGCCTCTAAAGATCCTGAAGTTGCAGCTATCTTGCAAGATCCAGTTATGAACAGTATCTTGAGTCAAGCCAGAGACAACCCACAAGCATTACAAGAACACATGAAGAACCCAGAAGTTGCTAGAAAAGTCCAAGTTTTAATTGCTGCTGGTATCATTCGTACTAGATGAGATTGATCTGCAATTTCGGCCATATGTATAAAGAACAAACCTTAATTCACCACAGAGTTTAATGACCTGGAACGCGTAGTGTCTTATTTTTTATTACACAATGATCAATACACCGGAGGGCTAGAAAATCCCAGAATCCAACACTTGGAAATTTGGTCCCATCAATGCGTGATCGTGATGTGCTTGTTCCATGCGGTTTTCCACGGCCGAGGCGAAGCTTATATTATTTTTTTTTTTTCATTTATCCTGTAAGTACCAAGCACCTAAGCATTTAATCAACTTGGTTCTCTTGGAAGGCTTAGCCACACGTAGATCTACAATGATATTGATAACTAATTGTGTGTAAAGGAGTCATAATGAGAGCGTTGACTGCCATATCCGCTCTAAAGGTGTATCTGACCCTGGCTTTGTTGATGCGTTTCAAATATGCAAGGTTCAGGTCCAAAGTGTATAAAGTCTAAGCCTACCTTAAGTAATGTATTGTTATTTTTCTGCACTGATACCGGTTGTTTTCTTCAAGTTGCACTTCGTATTGTAGCATATATTAGGTGTACTTATCCTGATCATTTGTCTGTGTAGTGATGTGGTTGGATCTATGTAGTCCAGCTTCAAGACCATACCTTATGATAACAAGATAGAAAAAGAGAACGGTAATCCCTCTTTACAAGCCACAGCAGTACTAGATCAATCAAAACGATATTCATTCCTTTCAATACTCACTAAAAAGTTTTGATTCTAATGTTGCAAGCTCAAGCAGACAGGGGATCTTATTTAATTAATAGAAAAAATGCAAACTTGAAGCCAAGTTACAAAATAATGTTTACTAGCCAATTACTGTTCAGACCCTTACCTCATCAGAAATTCAAACTAGGAGTTCTACAAAGTCAAAACGCTTATTTCAGACCTAATAGGTGCCATATATTTGAAACTCAAAATTGTTACCAATTGAAACTGGATCTTTGCAAGGTTTTTGCTAGTTATGATGGTATCCCAATTGAGAATTTGATGACTTTATCCTCTATAAAAGTCACAAATGAGAGAGGTCATACTGGTACTTTGATACTTGTGAAGCCTATAGAGAAAAATTTGAAGCATGAAATTCAGAATTTCCTCAAATTTGCTCAAGATAAAGATATCAAATCCATGCTCGATCCTAGTTCTGTTAAGTTCCAAAACTATAGACTTCAAATAACAATGATTGATTTCCCTAAAGATGTTGACTTGGTAGAAGTGATGAAAGAGCTGATCATTAATCCACCTTTTGAATTCAAGGTTTCATCTGTTGAAGTTGACATCACTAAATACGTTGGGCAAAATGATGATGAGAAATTCATATTGAACTTTATAAAAAACCCTCAGGATGATTTCACCTTGATAATGAATAATTTCCTATATGACGTCAAGAAAAGAATGGCAAGCCCAGAACAATTCCAAAAGACATTTGCTCATGTCAGAAAGATCATTGAGATCCCATTGAGCTTACAAGATATCATGTCAAAGAGAAAGTTTTTGGATGAGGAGTTACCAAGGTTTAAAAAGCGGAAATTGAGTGACTATGAATCTTCAATTTTTGAAACTGAAGATTTAATGCTAAGATCAAAGTCATCAAGTATGTAAAGATTAATAAAACCAATTCACGATGTATCTATACAACTAGTGTAAAATTCCCCATGCAGCGATTAGATCTTAGCAATGTATATTTTATTGGATTCCTTACAACTGATAAAATAGAAACATAGAAATAAATATTGAAAAATAAATAAGTAAATAAGAACCAACTGATCAACTGAAGGGATATATCGACCGTTTTCGTAAGCAGTCCGCATGCTATACGTTAGGAGGCAACAATATTCCACCAACTAGAGTAGGTCTCTCTGTGGCTAAAAGATTGAAGTTTCTCACACCGGCTCGGGTATCTGAGATCTCCACTTTAACACCCAATTTATTGAACAGTGCCAGATTCGATTGACTTAACAGTCTACTTCTCTTCCCCAATCCAATGACAAAGAGGTCAGGTTGAGGATTGATCAGTTTTAAAAAAGCCAGGGAGGATTCATCAAACTCCACAATGAACCCATTCTTCACCGTGTACTTAGGCGTGAACTCCAATATCTTACCTGCTAAGAGCACACAACTCTTCTCATCAACATGTGTCCCGTCAGTGAAGATAAATCCTTTATCTGTTAAAGATTGGACATTGTTTAAAGGCGCATTTACTCCTGATAGCACATTCAATGATTCCATAACACTCTGACCCCGTAATGGAGCCATCGCACTAAAGAGTCTTTTACCATAGTGAGAGCTCAGCTGGCGAGTGACAAACATTGTGAGAACTGAAGGGAACTTGCTCATCGATCATGGAGTATTTGATACAGATTCAAGTCTGGGGTTTCGAGACTTTATATGTTCGCGAATTCCACATTTACAGAATGAATTCGCGAAGATCGTTGAAAAATTCTGGTTACCTTCAAATGTATGATTAGTTTGAGTATGGCGATTGTATTAGATAGGCTTTACCATTACAAAACCCATAAAGACAAGATGCCTGTTAAACCGGTTATGCGCATGCCAGTGATCCGTAATGGTCTAGGAGCATTTGTTCTACCAGTAAGTGGACCTTTATGGAAACTAAGGAGTATGAAGAAATTGGTACTAATACTTTATAGTGCAAACGTATTGTGTTACAATTTGACAAGACAGGTGGTAGTTCGAGAGGTCTACGTGATTTCTTGAGAAGAAGACTAGAAGGTTACGCACTAAAGAATCCAAAAATCGAGTTTAAAGTCGTTGAAAAGGCTGGTCATCCAGTTATCAAAGGTGAATACATCAGTGGTCGTGAAAAGGCTATCTGTATCAAGAATTTAAACATTGATAACATTCAAAATAAACTAGAACTACTAAGAGAATCAAGTGGTGCTCAACTATCAAAGAAGAATCACAAGGTTACCAGTATAAATGAAAGTGTAAGAGGTATCTGGTCTCCATTACACGTTGATCCAAGCAACAGACACAAAATCTAATTTGAAAAGTAATGAAAAATTCAATCTAGCCCTGTACATATACACAAATAAACAAGAATCTATGGAAAGCGGAATGATTACGAAGAAGCCCTTTTTGTGATGTAGTAAATGTATTGGTATATGTAAAGTATGCATAGTGGTGAAAAAAAGATCAATATATGTGGGAAAACTTGTACCTTGTACCAAATAATATAAATGAAATGATTGGAATGTATGAATTGAATATTGAAATGAACTGAACTGAACTGGGAGTGTTGACTTAAGATGTTGATCTGATCAGTTTACGCTCTCTATCAACTCTGAACAACACGGCTTGTTCTGATTGGTTATAGATTGTTGATCTGTCATCGGAACTCAATAGACCATCGTCATTTGCAGAGAGTGTTGATGTCATTGACGATGATGGTATTGATGTTGACAATGTCTTGTCCATTTTCAGTATCGTCATGGATTGCTTCTTTTTTAATGGTTTCCTTGGTGATGAAGATCTTGATCTAATAGTAGATGGTGATGCGGATGAATAAATTGATGATTTGGAAGGTGATGATGGCGGTGTAGAAGATATAGAGCTAGATGGCTGTAGTAAATGTGGTGGGGCCAATTGATTATTCAGTTTCAAAGGGGCAAGTGGTCTTGAAGGTCTTGTTATGGTATCATCAGAGTCTCTTCTAGTTCTTCTCACTGGAGATTTCGATCTTGATCTCAAATTCAACGTATTTGTTGGGAAAACTCTAACACCAGTCTTCTCCTCTGGATCTTCTGGTTTCACCTCTGCTACCGTCTCATCCTCTTTGATCAATTTCAAAGTGGTGACTCTATACTGTTCCAACTTGGTTAAAACTGATGCTCTGTAAATTCTTTCAATCTGTACAATTTCACTTAATCTTTGAACGTACTGCAAAATGATACTGGAACGATCATTTTTATTGAATTGTTGCTTGAAACTTGGTTTAGAGCTTCTTTGTCTTGATATGATATCTTTTATAGTTTGAACTTTAATCGAAGGATCAATATTGTGCTCCTTATAAATATCAGACGTGGATAAGATTGAGCAGTACTCTTCATCTGTGGAATCCGTTTTCAAAACAATAAATCTGAAATTCTTCCCCAGTTCAGATAATCCAGTTGATGGTGCGTCTGACAAGATGCATATCGAACGAAACCTGTTTTTGAACCAGTCAATCAAGATTCGATGTTCATCATTTATCAGAACCCTTTCGAGCTCAGACTTGTTATAAATTGCATCCAATTTCTCTTTGTATTCATCGTTCCCTCCAGACTTGAGATCATATATCCCATTTTCGTCATTAACAAACGAAGGAAGATTCTCTATGTTTAGTCTCTTGAAAAGATAAGCTAATGATCTGACTTTCAAGTCCAAATCATCTTCCAGTTCCCCTTCCATGTGTTGTGGGATGGTGACCACATTAGCCGATGAATTTGGCCATAATGATTTTAGAAACTCCATAGTACCTATTTCAAACCATGTATCTATCGATACCCAATATCGCAGCTCAACAGGATAGATCCTTTTTAATTAATATCTGGTACAATATTATATCACCCAAAAACCACACCTTTTTCTAACCTCTGTAATTTCCCCTGCTGCGTAAACAAAAACAAACAATCCACTGCAAAACCCTTTTAAGCCCCGTCGCTTTCAGTGCATTTGCTTGTGTCAAAGTTGCTTTGAATTGGAATTTTTCCCTGTTTACTGCGTCTGCTTCACAATGGAAAATTGTTTTGAGATTGAAATGTAAACAAACACCAGCCACAGATATTTCCTAATAGGGTAAAGATGTGGCTGTGGCTGGTGATCTCAGAGCTTACATAAACAATATGAGGCTGGTGTAAAATTTAATGGCGGAGCACAGTTTAAAATGACAGATTGATACCCTGGATTTCACATTTCACATAGGTTTTAAGCTGTTTTTTTCGATAGAAGCAATGACTGAAGGCCCATACCAGAAGAAAGCAGATGTCAGCTCTTTAGACCAGGATCTCAGAGAGCTGAGAAAGTCCAAATATAGTAAAGAACTCGCTGAGCAGGCTAGGTATTGGATATTTCAAAGGATAAATGAACCAGAGCCAAAGGAAGACCTGATACAATTGCTTAAAGACGGTGTGGTCTTGGGAAAGTGAGTTGACTCCATTGAGTATCGATATATACTAGATCTAACAAGTGGTCTTTATCTAGATTAGCCAATGCGATAGCCGGAGAGCGTGCTGTCAAGTACAAGGAGAGTAAAATGCCCTTTGTTCAAGTGAGTATCTACAGAGTAGAAATTTAATCAACCGAAAGCATTACTGATACAGAATAACATAGATGGAAAACATATCACAGTTTATTGCATACGTTAAAAGAGTTGGTGTTCCAGAGGACGAGGTCTTCTCCACAATTGATCTTTTCGAGGAAAATGATCCAACAATTGTGTTACAAACCATAGTTTCATTCTCAAGATACATCCATACCAAAACACCAGAAATCCCTGTTATTGGGCCTAAATTGAGTACGAAACAGCCTCCTCCTAAAGTTCCAAGAAAACCACAACATTTGAATGATCCTAAGTGGAGTTCTTTTGAATATGGCTTCATCGGTGGTGCAAACCAATCGAGTGAAGGTGTCACCTTTGGGACAAAGAGGAAGATTGCCCAGGATCATAAGTAGCCTAGTTCATAATATATGATAGGACAGTTTGATTGATGTACGAGAAGTTCTGGTCCAACTCCACAATCTCCCCCACATACCTTTGTAAATTTGTAGGAATATCAGCTTCCAAATCATCTTTAACAACAAAGATAGTTTCACTCTGTAGATGCTTCACCACGGACCATACACCGTCAAAAGTGTCACACTCAATGATTTTATAATCAACGGAATCGTCAATGGCCTCGTTCAAGTCGTTTCGAGACAAATTAGGTGGCACAACAAGGACAACATCATCTGTCAGTGTTAGAATCTCATTCATCGGCAAGTTGGCAGCTATGATCGAGTCTGTAACAACTATCGTCACTGGTTTCGAAGTGTATTTTTTCTTTATCCCAGGGGAAGCCTTATCATCCACCTCATCTTCGGCATATTTGGTAAATGATTGATAAGCAGCGTAACAGCCCGCACCGAGAAGCACAACAGCCGCACCAAGCAAACCGAGTCTTCTGATTCTTTTCCTGTCGCTCAATAAGTTGTTCATCTCTTTTTATATAGCCTTTAATCTAGTTCGTTTGGCGTTAATGTTGATAGTAATGAGGTAAATGGTTCAAGCTTGAAATTGTCAACTCCACGAAAAAAAGCTCATCATGTTTCCCTTTTGAGAAGATCATCAACACATCAAGAGAAAGAAAGCCCATGAGAACAATACTATGACACAACGCCTGGACGACACAGACTTCGTCTTGTCCGCAACGACAAGCTCATTGGGACACATATCAAGTATCTTGAACTCCTTGACGGCGATTTCCTCACAAGTGTTGGTGGCAATTGATCAAGATGGACTCAACTTCATAACAGAGTATTCCCATATATGTCGAGCTGAGATCACGTTGGAGAAAAGTCTGTTCACTACGTATCAATACAACGCTGCTGGAAATGTGGATCCTGACTCGACACATGATTCAGATGATGATGGTGATGAACAAAATAAATTTGCCATTGATTTGACACAAATTGCAGAGAGTCTAAGTTTAGCTTCAAAGAATAACAATGGGAACGGTTACAATGGTAATACACAGTGTACAGTGTTCTATAAAGGGTCTGGACACCCTTTCATACTGATCTTTGAAGACAGTAAGATGATTGAAAGATGTGAATTCTCCACATTCATCAATTTGGAGCTGGAGGCTGACAATTTGGGGTTCGAATTGAATCAAGATGAGCTTCTATTGGAAGGTATAATCAAAGCTGATGTCTTTTACGATGCATTAAAAGATTTAAAAGATATCAGTTCCGAGCAAATCTACATATATGCTTCGAACAATGGGAATAAAGATAAATTGGCACTTATATCAAAGAGTGATGTGGGCCATTCTACGTTGTATTTACCGAATGAGAAATCGATATTGGAGAGGTTGATTATTCATAACAAAGTAAGAAGCAACAAGAGTTTCAATTCCGATTTAAGTTGTTATGAATTCAAGATCTTTAACAAATTTTTGAAAGCTATCAAGTTATCCAATAAATGTAAATTCAAACGAGATGAAAACATCTTGAGTTTGAACCTGCTGAGTCTAAATGGTGTCAACTTACCAAAAAATTATACAGGGACTGTCATTGATTTCAAGATTCTACAAAGGGAACATGAGGATGATCTTGCTGACGTTCTGCCGAAGGAAGAGAACTATGAAGACCAACAACAGACCACAGGGGATTATGCAAACGGTGAGGAGCAGCTGCACACTGAAAATAATAGAGTTAGATATTCCCCGTCACAGTTCCAAGATAATGATGAAGATGAAAATGGAGGTATTGACGTTCCAATATTCTTATAATACAATCTACAGCACAATCTTTTTTTTAGCTTTCCTCGATCAAACATAGTTAAATGCAGACCATTTTTAAATTATATCATTAAAACAGACAAATAGTTTGTAAAACAATTATATAATTTATTGGTTGTTAGCGAAGTGTTCCAACAAGATGTTACGTTCTTCAGAGTCAGCACCCCAGTTCTTGATAACAACGACGGAAGCACCAACAACCTTTCTGGCGTTACCTTCACGGTCAATCTTACCTAAACCGGCCCATTCACCTAATAATTTAGCATCAGAAACTTTGATTAATGGGATTTTTTCTTCTGGTTCGTTACATAAAGCTTCAATCAAAGTAACAATGGAAGCTTCAGTGACAGAGTCACACAAGACAGCTAATTGACCTTCACCTCTGGACAAAACTTTTGAGGATTCTCTCAAACCTCTAGCTAAACCATCGTGAACTAAAGCAGTTCTCAAAACGGATTTCAAAGCATCTTCAATGGTGATGGATCCAGCTTGTTCTTCAACAACAACAACTTCTTCAACTTGTTCAACTTGTTCAACGTCAGACATTTTTTTTATAGTTTTATAGTAGTAGACTTCTTCGACAGGATATAGATCTGCTCAGTACTATGGTTCTTTAAAACACTACTTTATGGTCTCTGACAGACGACAGCCCAATTTTTTTTTTCAGTGTCGAAGTTGTGAAAAATTTCACTGTGGTGCATACCGTTTTTAGGTGTCGGAAAAAACACGTCACTGGAAAAGCAAAATCACGTGATAAGACTTAGGGCTGCTGTTCTCGGCCTAATTTCTACGCTTTCTACTTTCCGCCCAATTCCGGTAAAATGTGACAATATATTTTGAACAATATACAGAGAATAGAAATGAAACGACAACATGGACAGAGAGACTTTATTATACAGAAGCAAGAGTGTTTATGTCAAATAAACCAATGGGAATCCAATGAATCATAGTTCCATATCGTCAGCAAACTCAACAGTCTCTGAGACTTGTTTCAATTGGTTCCCACCAACGACATCATCATCATCCAAAACGGCACTGTCTGGATCAAGAGAAGGATCAACTTGATTTTCATCATCTTCGTCTTCGAAATCAACGTCAAAGAAATCATCATCAGATCCAACAATCTTTTCGTAAAGAATCTTTGCAGCTGTGATGATACCATCGTAAGAGATCTCACTTGATGGTAAAGTTGAATAGATAACACCATTATCTGGGGTATCAAATTTGATAGAACCACTCTTCAATGGTTGCAAATCCTTTTGATTAACTTGAATAGAGTTTTTCCTGTATTGATTTGGAATTACAACGCCTGAATGTGGGATCGAAGTCTTTTGGATGTAGAAAAGTTTCATCAAGTATTGTATTTTCTCTCTTGGAACAAAATCCTTGAATGATTGACCAAGTTTAACAGAGTTTAAAATCCCGATGTTGTTTGAATCGAAAACTTCATCGCCAACTTCTTCCTCTAGATTAGAGCTTTCTCTCAATATAGAGTTTTCCATGGCTTTTAGTGCATTTTCTAAATCATAACGACCTTTTTGTCCAGATTCACAAGTGGATAAATACCAGACACATGTCCCAGCGGCAGTGATACCAGTTTCTTCTCCCATGATTACAGCTTGCACAGCTTGCTTATTGTTATTAGATAAAGATCCAGAAGGGAAGACCACGATAGCTGCACTTTCGCCATTTTCAAACCATTCCTTACAGTCTTTCTTCACAATAACTGTTAATCTTTGAATTTCATATTTCTGCTCAGGTATGGATTTCGATCCGATTGGAGCTTGACTTGGTGATAAGATAACCTGTTCGTTGACCTTAATTCTTGAATTGTCTGAAAATTTGGCAATCTTTGTAGTTGGATCAAAAGATTCTAATCTTGTATTCAATTTATAAGTTGTACCAGCAACTGCAGCACTACGACAAAACCCTTGAGAAATTTCACCGGCACCACCATATTTTGAATACATGACAGGGAAATTGCCATAGACGTCAAAACTTATTAGGTATCTTTTGATTCTTGTTAAGGCTTCAGGTGTATGTATATCCGAATTTGTGCAAAGACCAATAGAGAAAATCAATTCAAAGATTTGAGGTTTCTCCAATTTAAATTGTTCAGATAGGAATTTTTCAATCGATTGTTTCCTGTATGGTTCCCAGATTTCTTGCTTGTTTTCCCAATCTATGACAAATTTAATGAATTTCATCAACGATCTTTTGGTAATTAGGGAAAGGGATTGATTTGTGAAGATATCTTGCTTTGTGTTTGACATTTTTTCGAAATTATCATTTTCAAAAAAGTGGAAAGAGCTTAGTGGTAAGAACTCCAAATATTTGTGTACTCTTGATTTGATCAAGAGCGATAGTAAGTCAGATTTGGCGAAAAGTATCTTTGGTGTCAAATCTATACCGAAATCTCTTGAATTTAATGACTCGTTACCACTAGGTATATAAAGTAGAGCATTCTCAAACCCGTTAACTTCGTGATTGTTGACCTTCTCTACCCATTTGGTTATTTGGTCAATGGTTAAAGTAGCAGTGTTATCACCATAATAACTATTGGAGTCAATGTGTAACACGTTGGAACCTTGCCATGCCAATGCAGCGGCCAATACACTTTCAACCAACCCAGTACCGGCAATAACGACATCGCATTGGTCAGGTATCGACTCCGGGATTGGCTTCTCTAGCCCAGCAAGATGTGGCACAACGGAGGGTCTTCTTGGGATGGATCCCGTGCTATCAGGACTATCTGTGTAGTCGAAATGTGGGCGAGTAGATAATGTTGTGGAGGAACGACGCTCGGCCATTGATGGTCTGCGTTCGGAACTCATTGTAAAATGTGCAGCTCACGAGGCGATGTTGTACTATTTGGAGATATTTCAATGGGGCGGCAAATAGAACGTAGACCAGTGGGTATCCTGAATTGTGTTAAAGTGTCTTGGAGACTGTTTGTGGTTGTTTTGAGGCTGTTGATAATAATGGTTTCAACTGAATCTATTGTTGAAATCTGAGTTGGCCGTTTTTTTTTTTCTGGACGTTTTTACGATTATGTAAACACAGCTAATGGACAATGACCCGAACAATAAGCCGCTAAGAAGCGCCATTGTGGCGACTTAAAAAGCTTGTTGGGGGTCATAGAGATTCAGGATGTCTGTAGGGCTGATAGTTAATCTGTATACATAAATGTTGATGTTGTGGAAATAGGTCATAGAATTAGTGATTTCATTAATTAGTAATCTGATCGATTAGTCATAATTGATTACTACATACAGATGCTGTGAAATAAATAATATAGATACAAGTATATAACATAACAAATGCGATGCATTTGGTGCCCAAATGTGGTATTGCTAGGTTTGCATCTGTCTGGATGGTGTGGATGTTGTCTAATATGTGATTTTCGTATAGCCGGTATAGTTAATCAGATATGAGAAGGTAAACAATGAATGTAACGTGAATATTAAAAAGAGAAATCTTGAGGTTTCTCATAGGCCATTATATGATGAGGCTTAAATTGTCATGTCTATTTGGATTGTGACTTCTCCAAAGCTCTAACGTGTTCTTCCAAGGTTCTAATGGATCTTTGTAAACTTAAAACGTCGCTTATGATAACGTTGGAGCTGGTCTTGTGTTGCTCTAAAACATAGGTGTAGGTCAATAATGATGTTAAACTGACACCAATAAAGAAACCCAAGAAGCCACCTCTGAAACCACCAATTCTCTT
This sequence comes from Hansenula queroliae, assembly GCA_030674255.1. Classification (NCBI taxonomy): domain Eukaryota; kingdom Fungi; phylum Ascomycota; class Saccharomycetes; order Phaffomycetales; family Wickerhamomycetaceae; genus Hansenula; species Hansenula queroliae. The sequence continues at coordinate 14,959 of JAJLXP010000064.1, read as the reverse complement.
TACTGGTTTAGCAGTAGCGATAGGGGATGGGGCGGCAGCGGCAGCGCCAACTGGTGCGGTAGCAGCGGAAGAATAGTATCTCTTCATAGATTGGACAAAAGATCTTGTAGTAGTGCTTCTCATGATGTATCGTATATGGTCTTTCTTTTGAATGGTAAACTGATCAGTTTTTGGTCTTTGTGGAGAAAGTGAAAGAATAGAAAATTGAAAAGTTGGATTTATCAAGTACTTTGATTAGTAGGCAAATCGGCTGGTCTTTTGGGAGATAAATGGGCTTATGTAATCAGGTTCGGGGCCGGCAGTTTGTGTAAATATGGGGGAATTACCAGCACTTTTATACACAGAGCAAAACGGTGTCTAAACTGCGCTGCCAGTGCCCAAAGTCCATCACCACCAATAGATCACCACCATCAGCGCCAGCTCCCAGGCTCAATAGCGTCACTCCCACCGCTAAGCACAGCTTCCCGGACCCCATCGGACTCATGGAAACATGGAACCTTGACACCCGGAATGTCCGAACATATTAACCCCAGATTTCTTTGGTTTCTTTGATCTATCGGCAATCATTTACCGATATAGCAAAGTGTGGTTGGTCTTTTGGCCATTACATTACAATATAGGTATACTGACTAATCTACATCATGATGCGTCTAATAAATAAATGTATCTTTGTGCTGTAAAAGGGAAGTGCATCATCACTTCCAAGCTCATTCATTGCTAAGAGGATTTCTTAGAAAGACCGAAAACTTTGGCCAAAAACCCTTTTCTAGGCTTTCTCCCACCATTGCCCTGATCGCTACTATTCCGACGATTATCACTGCCATTACTATTACCATCATTTTTGTTGTTCAGAGTGGAAACCCGTGATTCTGATAATGATTTGGAAAGAGGTTGTGGTTGAGATCTAGTTGGTGACAATGACATATGTCTATGATCCAGATCATTACTTGGTTCTTGAGTCTTGGATCTTGAGAGTGGACTCAATGATCTTCTGTTCAACGTGTTTCGTTTCAATTGCTTCGTATCGTCAGATGAAAATGTAATGGACCTGTTTGCAGAACCAGTGTAACTCTGGAATCTATGAGGTGAATTAGGTCTAGACCCACTATCGTTTCGTAAATTTTTCTTCAGTGTATCCATGGCAGCTGCTGGTGGTTCCAAAACGTCCAACATCGATTTCGTTTTTTCAAGCTCCGGCAACCCTGTCAAAGTTCTAACATATGCAGCAGCTTCACTTGATTGAGACTTGTTCGACGTTTCCAAGAATTTCAGAGAAATTTTATGTGTCATATCTGTAACTTTGTTCAACCTTTCAAGAAAGTAATCCTCGGTGATTGGTGCTGTTTCCGTTTCTTCAAGATAGTCTTCTAAAACGTCTTTATAATTACTGATGGTTCTGGTAAGCAGTTCCACAGAACCTTCACTTGAATCACTATCTGTAGAGCTGATATCGTCATCCTCATCATCATCACCATCATGATCAACAATATCACTTGAATAGCCATGTTGATCAGAATTGATTGATGAAGTATCAGTCGTTTCATGGTCATCATCAACGGTATCGGAACTCTTTGCAGTTGCTCTGGATTCATTGGCAAACTCCCTTGAAGATGGAACGCTTGGAATTGTGGTACCACTTTTATCGAAACTTTTCAGCTTTTCCTTCAATTGAGTAGCATTGCTCTCTGCTTCCTTCTCTGCAAGTTTCTTCTGAATGAATTCCACTTCATATTCATTCATTGTTAAAGCTGGAACAACAACAATAGGAATATGGAAATTCTTGACTAATCTATCTGAGATTCTAGTGGATCTCCAAGTTTGATTTCTCTTGAATCTCAGGTTTGGTTTAGTGGAAACCACCATTGTTAATGGATCATAAATCTCAACAGCTTCTTGTAAAACTGACATTGTACTATCACTAAGAAACAAGTCGATGGTATATTTGACAATCTTCTTGCAATCCATCAAAAACTCAATGTATTGTCGAATTTGATTAGATTTTTGCTTCAAATCCAATTTCTTCAATCTCTCCAAAGTCTTGGTCCCACCTCTTCTTCCTCTGTTGGAGAGATCATTGATATCATCCAAATACATTGATGATGGGATCCTGGAAACAATAATCAAATGATCACCATCCCTAAGGCACTTGTCCAACACATAGTCTAATGCAACCCAAGAATGATGTCTCCCTGTAATATAGACAATAACGGCTCTATTGCTATCATTGTTATCCTTACGGAACTGATCGTAATTTGGATTCTTGAAAGTTTGCGTAAAAGAATCAAACAAGACGGCTGGTCTACTTGGGTAATCTGTTCTCCATCCATTGGCATCCAAGTTTCCCCTATTGTAGGACCCACCCTCGATACTGCTCAATGTTTGAAACGTATTTGCCCTCATTGGTGACAGATCCCTGTAAGGTGAAGGGGAACGGTCTCTTGCAATGCTGCCATTTCTGCCTCTTGGTTGCGCGCTGAGGAAAGCTGGATATTTTTCAACTTCTGGTTGCTCATCGTAATCAGGATAATCTTCATCACCTTCATCATAGCCCAGATATTCTTTGCTCACGGTGTCAAAAGAGACACTTTTTTGCAAAGCAGAGCTATCTTGCTTCAATGGCAGATCATCTGTCAGTTGGATCTTGATTTGCTTGTAGGCTGGTTTATTATGTAGCAACTCTTGTTGTAAATTTCTTGTTGGAGAGTTGAGTCTTGTTGAAAAAGATGAGTTTAGCCTTGTAGGGGTTCCAGATCTAGAGTTTTGAAGCAATATTGTTGGTGCTTGGAAGACTTGGGAGTTTGAGCCATTCAGCTTTGAACCTGAGCTACTTGATGTGAGCGGCGGTCTCTGGTTGGAACTATCGCGGGAAGCTGTTTGCCTTGACATGCTTCCTCCAGGAGTTTGTTGTTGCTGTTTCTGGCTGTAGTGGAATGAATATTGAATAATTCGTGTGTCTTTCAAGTGAGTGGTAGTTCAGGATCTTGGGTATAACTAGACCTTTAAACGATCGAGATGGGGTTTAAATTAGACCACTTGTAAAGAGCGCTGTGTGTAAAACAGTTTGCGAGTGACTGAGACAAGTGTGGTATGCCTTGGATTTCTCGTTGCTTCGTTTGAATGTGTTCAGAAAAGTCTTCTGATCTTTTTGCCTATCTATGGCGCTTTAGTGGTACCAAAGTTATTGTAATTTGTGGTGCAATTTAAAGTGCTTTTTTAAAGTCCATAGAATTGTCATTTTTTTAGCGTACATGGGATTAAAAAATTAAAATTTAAAAAAAAAACGGATAACGCTGAATTCGTAAACTGTAAAATTCGCATTGTCAGCTGGCACAAAATTGACATCGAGATTTTGTAATTTGAAACAGTTGGGAAAATCCATATAAATTATAAGTCTGTGTGGGTTTGTCTTTAATAGTAAGTAGTTGAAATCGAGGAGATAAAGTAGAGTTAGTGTTTTGTAAAACTTTGTACCTACCCCACGATTTCAACAGCTCATCTGGATCATCATCGGAATACACGGACTAGCCAGCTTTAGACCCTAAAGTACAAAGTTTGAAGGTAAGTAGTAAGTTATTTTAATTTGCAGGCATGGTCGCCATGTATATATATACAAGAATATGAGGATGATACCTCTTTGTTTAAGTTCATCAGGACCTATGACTCTTCTATTCACTTGGCTTCAGGTTGTTCAATGTGTTTTTAGTCAAATCCACTTGAGTCTCTGCGCACTGTCTAACCTGTGCCAATAGTTCGATACATTGTGATTGATCCTTGATGTTTTTCTGTAGACAGTCACTGTACTTGTTCAGTACTGTACCACAATTTTCCAAAATCTTCTTCAATGCTGGGACTCTGTAGTGATACCAAGTTAGTACAACAATAAGCAATACCAGATATTTGATTTCACAGCTAACCTACTCCTTCTTGATACAAGTTGCCAATTCTTGTTGCTTTGGGGCACAGTTCATTGGGTTTTCACGATTTTCAGCAATACATTTGTGGAAGGCTAAGAAATTCTGTGGACAGTATCTTGCGATCTGGAACGTGGTTAGTCTTGTACGGTACTGCATTGCTTCTATGACATACATCTTCCATCAAAATCTGGTCTAGTATGTTACTCATTCTGCGTGTGGATCTTGTCTTTAGCAACTATGTGACGAGCAAGCCTTTCAATGTCCTTCGTAATACATTGGATAAAAAGATCTAGTGGTTTAAAAATAAAACGCATTCGCGGCGGTATCAAGTACATCAAGTACTGCCATGATCCATCTATGATCTCGATTCTCTAGATTCCAGCATTGCAAAGCACTACAGGGCAATCAACCAATTTGTATAACTCAATTATAACATTCTCAATTGTACATATATATAAAGTGATTTCTAGTTCGTTTTTAAAATTCTAAAGTCAATCTAAAATTTTTGAACAGTCTTGTAAAAAACGGAACCTTGGGTTTGGGCAATTTGCAATTCCAACTTGGATGGTTGTCTGGAACCGTCAGAGTTGGCGTAGGTACCGGCACCCCATGGAGAACCACCGTGGACTTCATCCAAGTTGGTGATCAATGGGAAGGCTTCACCGTAACCCAATGGGACATAGATGATACCGTGGTGGGCCAAGACGGACAATGAGTTCAAGATGGTAACTTCTTGACCACCACCTGGGGTACCAGTGGAGACAAAGACACCGGCAACTTTACCATAGAGGGCACCTTTAGCCCATAATCCACCAGTGGAATCCCAAAAGGCCTTCCATTGGGCAGGGAAGTTACCAAATCTTGTTGGGATACCAAACAAAAAGGCATCGTATTGGGTCAATGTTTCTGGAGTGGCAACTGGGTAGTTTGGCTTTGGAGCACCGTGCATTTTGGCGACAACTTCATCACTTAAAGTTTCTGGCACTTGGTAGATATCAGCAGAACCACCAGCAGCCTCGATACCAGCTTTTTCAGCTTCAGCAATAGTGGCAACGTGGCCGTACATTGTGTAGATGACAATTGCAATCTTTGGAGCCATTGTGTGTTGTGTGTGATGACTTTGTTTGTTTAGTTGTTGATGTAGTAGTAGTATATGTTGGTCAAGGGGTGGGAAAATGTATACATATATACTGGAAACTTTCCTTCGGGAACCCAAGAATTGGCGAGGCACCTGGAATTGCTGAACGTTCGCCAGCTTGTTCACATGTTGACGTGTTTATGGGCATGTCTGTTTCCATATTTGGTTCGATTTGGGAGATTGCCGTGGTTGGTTGGTCCACTGGGACTCACAGTCACCATAGTGCATGCTGGTTAATCAGCATGACAAAGTGATGACAAATCTCGAGTGAGCCTCAATTGAATACTGCTTACTGAGTACTGATTACTGATGTACTACTAAGGTACTGACATTCACAATACTAATCACCACAATGCTGACCAATTGGATTGGTAAGTAGCGCTGTTTCTGGTGCTGTCTCTGAGTTTTGTTCCGCTGTGTTCTGTGCCGGGTGTTTGACTCTATAACGCCGGCTATTTCAAACATCATGCACACGTAATTTATAAAAGCCATCGAACGAGCTAAAAACAGAAACGTAGAGAAGCACACAAGGCCAATCCAGTTTCCGAGGCTCCTTGAAACTTTGCACACTCGCAATTCTAGTTAAATCATCGTCAATTGACTCAACTTTTTGACCTTACTTTACCTCACTTGATAATCAACGATATATTCAAGATGGTCAAGATTGCTGTATGTACCTTAGCACCCACGTATCACCGAGTGATCACTGATCAGTCACTAACAGTTCCACATAGATTGTCACCTATTCCACTTATGGCCATATCAACATTGTTGCCAAATCTATCCAAGAAGGTATTGAATCCGCTGGTGGTTCTGCTGACATTTATCAAGTCCCAGAAACTTTGAGTGATGATGTCCTTGCCTTGATCCATGCTCCTCCAAAACCTGTGGACATCCCAGTGATTGACCCTCAAACATTGGAAGAATACGATGCCTTCCTATTTGGTGTTCCAACTAGATTTGGTACTTTACCAGCTCAATGGTCCTCCTTCTGGGACTCAACAGGTGGACAATGGGCCAAAGGTGCCTACTATGGTAAACCTGCCGGTATCTTCATCTCCACAGGTACTCCAGGTGGTGGTCAAGAAGTCACCGTTAGAAACATCTTGTCCTACTTGACACATCACGGTATCATCTACGTCCCATTGGGGTATGGTGAAGCTTTCAAACTAGTTACAAACTTGGAAGAGGTCCATGGGGGTTCTCCATGGGGGGCTGGTACTTTTGCAGGCTCTGATGGTTCAAGATCCCCTTCCAAATTGGAATTGGAAATGGCTCATACCCAGGGTTCCGTCTTTTACAAGACTGTTAAGAACTTTGGTAAGAAAACAACCACTGATACTACTAGCTCTAAAGTCACCACTGGTGGTGAAACCGCTGAAGCTAGCGCCAATGCCGCCGCTCCAGCTGCTGCTGCTAGTGCTACTGCTACTGCTGCTGACAACTCCAAATCTTCTGCTCCAGCTGCCAAACAACAAACTGAAACTGTCAGAAAGCAACAAGCTCAACCAGCTAAAGATGAAAAATCAGAAGGTGGTGCCTGTGCTAAATGTGTTGTTATGTAATTATCACCTTCTTTCCCTTTATTCTTTTCTAGACGAACTATTATACAATTCTCTCTCTCTGTGTGTGTTTTTTTAATACTACAAAATTTCAAATTACAGTGATCATATAATCTCGTATTTCTTATGATTTTTCTTTCAATACTTACAAAATATCTGTTCTCTATATGTACATGATGTCAAATGGAAATAGTCCATTTTATTTGGACTGTTTGAATGGATCCTTAGCTCTATTCTCCACTGGTAAAGTTCTGGTACGAGAATCAACATAATCTTTTCTTCTTTTCAAAAGCTTGGAGTATTCACTTTCAACTTTACCTGGATACAAAATTCTCTTATCCACTTCATCCAATTCTTGTTCCACAACGGTTGGTGTCTCTTTAGCATGTAACTCTCTTCTCCACACTTTTTGAATTTGTGAAACACAATGCATACATAAAGTATGTGCTCTCTTATAATGACCACACGATGGACAACGGTTCAAATGGTGTAAAAATTTCAACTGTTTTTTACCTGGACCATACAATTTTTGTCTAGTCTTTCGTGGTGTTGGCTTTCTCTTTGGAACAGCTTTCAATAACCCATTATCTATGAAAAAGGATTCCTCCACTGGTCTATCGGATAAATATTCTTGTAATCTTTGTTGTAAACTTGATCTTGATGAACCTTCAGTAGATATAGCTTCACCATTAATGTTACCACCTCTCAAGGCAAATGGATTCGGTATGCTGATCTTAATCTCTGGCAAGCGTGGTAATGCTAGCAGCCCACTGGCCAATCTACCCAATCCAATACTCAAAGACATCTTTCACCTGGGCTTGTAAGTTTATGTCGTCTAACTTATAACCATAACAGTTATCTCAAAAATTCGTTCAGCAGAAAATGGTCAAAGTTTTTACTAGTTGCAAAACACATTCGCGGATAGTAATTTTTCAAACGATGTCACGTGAGATTTCCTGTTTCTGGAAACTTCCCTTTTTAGGATGTTTTCCCATCTTTTTTCCTTCAAAATCACCAAAAAAAAACGCGTTTTAAGTTGATTTTCCTGGTTTTGTGTTGGAATCTGAATCTGAATCTGAAAACAGATCAAACTTGTGTTAAGCGCTCACTCTTATTCTACAAAGCAAAGGCAACAACGACAACCGCCCAGGCGAATACAAAAGAAATACATCCCCCTCTGTCACAATGTCCAGTACACAATCAGCTACAAGACCAACAGCCTACGTTGGGTTCGATACAATCACCACCCAAATTGAACATCGTCTTTTGAAAAGAGGTTTCCAATTCAACATCTTGGTCGCAGGTTATTCAGGTTTGGGTAAATCAACATTGATCAACACTCTATTCTCATCACACCTTGTCGACTCCTTGGGTCGCAAGTCAAGCGCAGAACCTGTTACGAAAACTTCAGAAATCGCCGTTACAAGTCATCAATTAGTGGAAAACAATGTCCGTTTAAACATCAACGTTGTGGATACTCCAGGCTTTGGGGACCAAATCAATAACGACAAATGTTGGGAGCCAATTGTTAGATACATCAAGGAACAATACTCACTGTATTTGAGAAAAGAGTTGACCGCTCAACGTGAAAGATACATTACCGACACAAGAGTCCATGCTATTTTATATTTCATTCAACCAAACAATGTCGGCTTACGCTCTGTTGATGTGTTGGCTTTGAAAAAATTGAGTGAAATTGCCAATGTCATTCCTATCATTGCTAAAGCTGATACTTTAACTCTTGAAGAACGTGAAAATTTTAGAAGAGTTTTACAAAATGAGTTCCAATATCATAATTTGAACTTGTATCCATATGATTCAGATGATTTATTAGATGAAGAAAGAGAATTGAACAATAGTATCAAGTCCATTATCCCATTTGCAGTTATCGGTTCAGAAAATGAAATCACCATTAATGGTGAAATCTTCAAAGGTAGAAGAACAAGATGGGGTACAATCAACGTGGAAGATATAAATCAATCAGAGTTTGTCTATTTGAGAGATTTCCTCACTAGAACACATTTACAAGATTTGATTGAAACCACTGCTTCTATACATTACGAAAATTTCAGATCCAAACAATTGACTACATTAAAGGAAAATGCATCATCAACTGCCCGCGCAAGTGCACACTTGTCACAAGTGCCTGCTGGTGCTGGTTCCGTTGCTGCCAACGGTGTTGCTCAACAAACCAACGGGACTAATGGCGTTGCTCAACAAGCCAATGGCAACACTGCTTTTAAAAGAGCCTAATCGGCTTCTAAGCAGTTCTCATGCTTTTTTCATATAAATTTGAATTCTCTATAAAGTTGGTAGTACTAACATTCGTTTTCGGTTTCTTTGTTTACTTTTCGTTTTTTTTTCGTAGGGAATTCTGGGATTATGTAATCTGGAGTGCGTTTTTAAGGTTTACCGATGTATCTCTTATCGGCGAAGTTTGTTCGTTTCTTTGTTTCTTTGTTTATAAATTCCAGCTGAGAACTGAAATTCTGGACATTGTCTTGCGAGAACAACCCATATTCGAATTAAAAGATTAAGGGATATGACAGAGGCCTACATTACGCTACTTGTGAACGACTACTACTTACCAGGGTCCTTGGTTCTGGGACAAGCTTTGAAAAAGCTAGGTACAACAAAGAGATTAGCGATCTTGATCGCCAATGTCTCTGAAGAGGCTATAGCGCTCTTGAAAGATGTTTATGATGATATTATCCTAGTCAATCCTATTCTAAGCACTTCATTTGAAGAGTTAAACACATTAGGGAGAGTTGATTTGGTCTCCACATTTACCAAAATCCTCATTTGGGATCAAACTCAGTACTCCAAGTTGATCTACTTGGATTCCGATGTCTTACCAATCCAGAACATTGACGAATATTTCACCAAGGTTGCCATTGACAAAACTACACCAATTGCAGCATCCCCAGATAGTGGATGGCCAGACATTTTCAACTCGGGTGTTTTCATAACAAAACCTTCAAAAAGAATATTCAATGATTTGTTGTATGTTATTCAGAATGATGGTACAAAAGAGGAAAAAATTTCGTTTGATGGTGCAGATCAAGGTTTATTGAATGAATATTTCCTAGGGAGATGGAAACGTCTACCATTCACCTTTAACGTTACACCATCTGCAGGTTATCAGTACATACCAGCTTTCCAAAGATTTGAAAATGATATCAAAAATTTACATTTCATTGGTCTCAACAAACCATGGTTATCTAGAGATCCATCATTCTTTACGGGTGCAACATTCGGTAAGAGTTATGAAGTTTTGGCAAATTTACATGGGAAATGGTGGACCGTTTTCAATCAATGCTATTTCGGACAAATAGCTGGTGACATTTTTAACATCTCGAAAATCAAGCCAATTGAAGACCATTCTTCCAAAGGTGAAGGAGAAGGGAGTTTGTTGAAACTCCCTGAAACTTTCCAAAATCAGTGGGATGCTCTGAAAATTGATAGCCATGAAGGACATGAAGTTGGGAATACACATGCAACTATCAAACCAATTTTCCCTTGGGAAAGCCATGGATTGGAAGCTACTAGAGTCTTTTCCGATGAAACCGATTTCTATGTTGAGTGCCCTGATACAGATTAAAGCTTATGCAAGGAAGCAACTTTTTTTTTTCAAATTTTAATACCTCAAGTTGTACAGCTCTCAACGACTGTTCCTCAAGTACAAGACCAAATGTCAATTTGAATAATAATAATTTTACCTACCCAAATCAGCGCATCACGTAGTCTATTTATTTAACAGAAAAGAGCTCCGTGGTGTATATACCAGATACCTATACGTATACATTATATTTCATTCTAGTGACATTCAAAGGATACTGAAATTTTCGAGTCCATAAATTAAATTGTGATGATAACAGTATTTATAGCTCTAGGCCCTGCCGTTTTCGTGTTGTCAAGTCCCGAAACAAAAGTTCGTACCCCAAGCAGCGATTCTATTGATGGCATGGGTTTTTTTTGGCCTTGCTATATTTCCATTGCGATAGAAAAGCACCAAATGATGTATTAAAAGTGATCTAGAAGCGCCCTATGTATTTAGTTATTTATATATTTTAGCCATATTCATGTGTTGGCTATATAGCTTATTTATAATCTTGTTGTAGTCTATCTCCATTTAGCTGAACGGCTTTGATGCTTTTCATTAATTCAATTTTATCTTATATACGTATATTCATATTGTATTTGATTTCTGCTAACAGTTTCATATCTAACTTTAAAGGTGTTTTCATCATAGTTATCAATAGTTACGATACGCTTCTGTACCGTAATCAGCCCCTTTTGGAGATGAATTTATCAACTCAAATTCTTTTCACATATAATTCTTCTCAAATTACTAGAGATATATCTTTATAGTCTAATTATCTGACCAATAATTCACAGATTGACTTTCTAGCATCAAATATGGGCCAAGTCTTGCAATGTCTCATTTATGATATTTGAGATAGACCTGTCATTCAAGAGTTATCAATTTATTGGTTCAAACAAGAGAGACAGGTGGTGATTTTGAGGATTTATTTTGCAATTATCATAGGTGCCTCCTATGACCTCCTTCGTGATTGTCTTAAGGCTTCTGATGGGTTCCATAAATTTCAAAAATTTCAGAATTTTTAATTTAAATATTTTTGTTATGGTTCAATATCCTCCTTTCTCTGCGTGCTGAGTTTTTGCACTTTATATGGTTTATATGACCACAAATTCAATTACAAGTAATCAGATAAACCCGGAATATCCAAGACTAAGTCTAAAGTATTGCTCATTATGTCAAAATCCCAATGTCCCAGAAAACATCGAACACTTATTTCAAGATTGCCCTATTTCAAATATGATATTAATAAATTTTAATCCAAATGAAGAACAACAAATAGACATCTCCAATTGGGCAGCACCAACAAAAATGAATCAAAATCAGATGGCGAGGAACTCAAAATTTATTGAAGCCATCTGGGCCCTAAGACAATCCCGAAGGACGTCAACAGAGCCACCTACGATGGTACCATCACAAATCCTCAAAATTGCCACCTTTTTATCCAGTATGAATAAGTGAAATAGAGCATATGAACAAATAAGCAAATGAACATTAAGAGATAAGACACTAATGATGTTTCAAACCTAGGTCTATAATGATGCTCACAAATCAGTCAAAGTTCCATCTCTTAGATAATTAGATTCTAAGAAAAATCTCTATTTATCTAGGGCAAACTATATGAGAACAGAACATGATTTGATAGATTGCAGTATATAATATTAACGCAAGCATCAAAAATATGGATTTAGAAGATATATAAGAATAGTTTAACAATAGCCAACAATAAACGAGAATAACATAAAAAAAAATTATTAAATTATTTGTGATTACTATACTATGAACTTTTTTTTTATTCAATGTAATCTGTAAACAAAAGATTCGTACCTTTTGGTCAAGAATTTCTATATTCTCATCTCCTAATATCAATGAACGTGATAACATTTAGTACTCTTTTATGTCAAAAATCATTTCCGCTTCAATTCTTTTTTTCTTTGATCTTATATACGTATATTCATATTGAGTATTTAATTCTTGTTTAATATAGATATCTCAGTTTCCATTTTACATTTTATATCGATTTACTTTTCCAGTTTCGTATACAACTGCGATTCTTTCACCAGATAGTATATTGACATCTGGTAAATTAAAAATAATACGACAATATAGCCAATATACATGAATTTGATCAAAAGTCATCAGCAGTATCTCTCCATACGGATAAATCGTTATACAAAGCGATTTACTATATTTTGAACCAAGTAAGATTGTATTTTAACCAATTAACGATAATAATAAAATTGGTGTATTTACTTCATCACTCATTGCGTGAAGGGACATCTCTATCATTAATTATTGTTGTGGGTCTCGCAAAGCATAAAGTACCTCGTTCTCTGGACTTATATTTTTCATACATGTCTAATGATGGACATTCCTTGTATACAATTGATATAAATCATTCAACCTTGAATGGGCTGGGCTGTCTAGGGATGGACAATTTCCTCCTGTAAAAATTCAGCTGCTGCTTTTATTCACAGTTTAATAATTGAAATATTTGGATAATCCGATTTTACCCTGGATTTACGATGTTGGGCCACCAGGTTACTACTGACTTAAGTAAAGCAACTGGATATGCTTACAACAAAACTGGGGAAAAGATGCTAGTGCACCGTGAATCTCTCTAATAAGTTGAAAGCTCCTATTAATAATTTCTTTTCGAGATTTGAAATGCTTAGATATCTCTGACAGCATCTGCTTCTCCTTTAATGCAGAAACCACATTAATCTCTTTTTATCCCCATAGAGCTCGCGAGTTGAAGATCAATATTGCATAAAAAAGTGACCTTACAGATTGTTATTTAGTTCATTGACGTCAGCCAACGGGTTGGTGCCTCTATTGATAGGTCCATCGCTAAATCTTTTGTATTCGTTATTTCTCCTCAGCTAGGAAAGCTCAGCTTAAGATATACAGGAGAGATTGTATGTATTGACGGTATTAACCCAGCCCCCTTGTAATATTGGGACGAGCCAAAATTCTGCGTAAATCTGACTTTTGATTCATTTGTAACTACCGTACCTTCGACGGTGTGATCATAGAGAACGGCAGTCTCGCTCAGAGTATACACACTACAAGAGGACCGAAAATCGAATGTATATTTGATACAATAAAACGATCTACGTGTGCTGAGATGGGAGCAAAAAACCATTCACCAATGACCCTTAGTAGACCAGATTTGTGTATATTACTTTGAGGTAATCGAAGGGGTATGTCATTCGTTCCTTTCTGCGTCCAGACGTAGGTGGTGTTTTGCTCAGCTTATGTCCAGCACTTGATAAGGTAGTGATTCCCATCTGCAACAATGCACAACCATCAATAGTTTCTTTGAAAACTTTTTCAGACTTCGAACTCCCAACAGTGGTGTAAGTGTATTACACTCCAAAAAATGCTTTCAAATAAATGGCAACCCAAGACATCTTAATACCCATACCTTGGATTTTGATTGTAAAATTGCTCAGTACTTTCGTCTTGTGGATGCTCCTTGTTAATGAACGTTGGATAGTGATGCGAATAACCATTTGGGGCCTGAGCTTGAGCATTATCTTCAACATTACGACCAGAGTCACTATTGTGCTCAAAACTGTTACCTCCATTATGAAGGTTACCAGTTGATGGCCCCACTAGCTCGTTTAGAACCTCTTCATTAACTCCAAACTCCTCGGGATCTTCTAGGAAAAGATCTCGCACCAACTCACGACATTGAGCATCTGTAAACACTTTTCCTGTCAATTTGTACATTTCTCTGGCTATGAACTTCCATTTTTCAACTTCCCCCTCGTCAACCAAGTCCTGTAAATTTTGGGAATCTTTTGTCCCCCATATAGATGATCCAACCCCTTGCTGTCCAATCAAAACCTGATACCTATTTCTGGCAGCTAAAAAACTACCAACACCAGCAATCTGAGCGATGTCTACCCATGATTTCCCCTTACTTTTCAGATCGACAATCATTTCATCTTGCTCTTTGGTGAATTTGGACTTTCTTTTTGACCTCTTTAATGTAGATTCAGCAAATTCGGCTTGCAAAGGTTGGTTTTTCAAAGGAGGCACAGGTAAAACTTCTTTTAATGTCTCCACAAGTCTGTCAACAACAACGTCGTTCTCGACAGCGTTTGAATCTCTGCCTTCGCTTCCGTATTTGTCATCTTGAAACGAGCTCATTTTAATCAGAGGTTTTGAATAACTGTTGCTTTTAAGGAAAGATGTAATACTTCAAAAAAGTGAACGTGGTCTCGAAAGTTACATGTTGCTTTCTTATTTTTCATCTTTGATACATTTATTTTTTAGTGGAGAAACGAATTTTGTCCCAAATATTTTTTAATTTTCTTGACCGAGAGAAACTGACAGTAGGCTCCAAATTTGGCCAAACTCGCTCAATATTCGTCGTAGAACACTGGGACATAGCCAGATATGATTCTCGAGGCCTCGTAAATACATACAAGTTATTGATACGGCGGTTCGTTTTTGTGGATATGCCACAAAAGTACGCTGGATCTGCCACAAAATAGAATTTCGTCTTTGTGGATCTGCCACAAAACCAATGGTTCTCGACCACAAAACCAAACCCGCTCAATATTCGTCGTAGAACACTGGGACATAGCCAGATATGATTCTCGTGGCCTCGTAAATACATACAAGTTATTGATACGGCGGTTCGTTTTTGTGGATATGCCACAAAAGTACGCTGGATCTGCCACAAAATAGAATTTCGTCTTTGTGGATCTGCCACAAAACCAATGGTTCTCGA